>CAVNYN010278214.1:0-13347 GCA_963692815.1 Nyctanthes arbor-tristis
CAAATGAATAATGGTTTGAAGAGGGTTTTTTGATCAGCTACTTGTTCCTGCCTTTCTCAACTACTTTAGTTTTACTTATTGCAAAGTTTAGACACACCCTGCTTGATCTATCAATTAAAGCTCCAGATGCATCTGGGCTAAATGCATACAAGCGGACATATGCAATATAAAGAAATCAATTTCAGTTAATATTATGTACTGTATACTTTCCAAGATACCTGTAGAAGTTCACATCCATAAAGTATTCAGTCAATAGAACCGTTCTGAATGGAAGAGTTTTTACGAATTTATTTTTCTTTCTTTGTGTTATATCTTTTTATATGGTCAATCTTGACTCTACTTTACACCTTATGAGGACCTGACTTATTGAGTCTTATGAGTGATACACAAGAAGACCGATCATCATCTAAACAACTCTTTTAATAAAGAATATAACTTTTAAGTCCTCGACTTGCTCAACTTTTCCATAGTTTTGAGCATTGCCTTCTGAGGATAAAGGAGGCTACACGCACTCAAAGACTTGGTTGACTAGTAGTTTTTTCCTTTATTGACTCTGGCCCTTAGACATTATTGGATGTATGTAGTGCCGAAGAGTGTAGATACTAACCGTAGGTTTACATCAAATTTATGACCCTCAATCAGTAACCCCTTAGAGTGCAAAGTAGGCCGGACGTAACCCATTCATGTTTTTCATGACGTATTCCATTCATATTTTTCAGGCAGGACGTATCTCATTCTTTTTTTGTGAATCAATTTTTATTTTTGTGTTTTTTTTTTCTTTTTTGATTGCCCAGATGCAAAGCTATTAATGCAAATATTTTAATACTAGCAATGTCAATGGTGATGGTAAGTAAATCTTTGAGTTGATACTCAATTTGAACATATAGCAAAGTAACTGTAAAACTATTCAACTACTTCACAAAATAAGTGATGTGGATCATGCAAAAGTACTGAACAAGCTATTCAGAGAATTTGCACTAGGTCATATGAAAACACAATAGTAAGGGCAAGAATTAGTTACTTCCTTTGCTGAAAAGAGAGATGAAATTCACTCTCAAGTCATTCTTGATTTTTGTTATTTTTCTAATTCAAATATTAGAAATTTACTGTTTTGAAATCTATTCAAGTCAGGCTGGACGCATCTCACTTTGGTTTTACTATAGATATCTCAATATCAGATTCAACTACATATGTCAAGTTACCTTGCTCCACCTTAGTCGTGACCGGATCAGCTTTTTCTTTAGACGATAAAGCTTATGCAAGTATACCAAACTCACAATCCCAAGATCAAATTGTATCAATGAAATTAATATGGGACCTCCAGGGGTAAAACATTAAAATCCAAAAATTAAAATGCATATGATTTTTTTTTAATATGCAAATACAAACAAAGCACTAATAAAGTGAACATCATCATGTGCTAAGTCTTGTGATTAATAGGGTATACAATCTCAATAGGAACCGACTTATTTTCAAAAGTTTTCAAAGCATCTTTTTTAACCCATGCTTGTTTTTCCCTTCAAATTATACTTGTTTTTACACTTGTTTTCACCAATAGGAATGTCATTTTTAATTTTATAATTTTTGCTTAAAAATATATAACAGTTAGACTTTTTCTGTCCTTTAATCTCATAATAAAAGTAAATAGGCACATAATAAAAAGAATGAGTATAAGGCTTCCCATGGTGATTTTTAGTCATATTCACAAAATTTGAATATTTAGATTTCACATGACAATGATGGCCACAAGAAGAATACGTATGAGATGAGTGGTACTTACATGAAATCTTATGTGGTTGCAATGGATAAGACTTTCTTCTTCCAAATGTGGTTCTTTTCATCTCAGTTTGATATACTTCATGACATATAGTTCTAGCTACTACATGCCTTTTTGTCCCCTTCTGAACTCTATTGTTAGATCTACTTTTCTGATTTCGGTTCAAGTTTCTGGTCTTTGCAAATAAATTTGGTCTACCTTTAGTTGTGCCAGATGTGTCTGCTTTGGCTTGAGTTGTGCTAGATGTGTTTGCTTTAGCTTGAGTTGTGCCTGGTTCAGGCTTCTACAGACGTGTCTTAAACACATTTTTGTTTGGAAAAACCTATGTATGATGTATAATTGTAGTACCTTTAGATTTGCCATGTGTCAGTTGAAACTTGGTCCTAGTTGTAGGCATAGGAGTATAAGCACTTTTGATTGAAGACTTGACATAATTATCTGAAGGAGGTTGGCTTGTAGCTTTTACAAAAATTGTTTAATTTGACACTTTCTCCTTCCCTTTGTCTTCAAAACCTTGACCAGTTTTAGCATGAGCTCGTTTTTCGTAACAGGGAACCTCATTCGGTCTTGCTACTCCAATACTAAGTTCTTTGACTCTATCCTTTGAATTATTCATGTCCTCATTAATTTGTTCAGTTGATCCTCTTTTTCTTATAGCAATCTTTGGAGAGTAAATATTGTTTGTTCACTTGCATCTTTCTCATTTCTCAGAGTCAAGGCAATACCTTTAATAGTTGAAACTTTCTCCTATTCAACTGCGAATTTTTTACTCATAATTGTACAGTATGAACAACCATCAATATGTTCAAGATCATGAGAGTCAGAGTGAGTTGCGTAGGATGTATCTGGATCATCTGTTGGATAGACAATTCTTGCAACAAAGTTGTTGGCAGAGTTATATCTTGATTAAAGCTTAGCAGTTAAGATAATTACCTAATTATCTAAGATATAATCATCAGTTTTAGGCTCATATATGTCTCGTCATTCTCATATAGCTTAAATATTTCGTCTGACTGAAGTTCAGATGTGCCTTGCTTACTTTTTGTTCTTGGTAGAATATATTAGTTTTGTTCACTGGCTGGACAGATCTTGTAGTGAAACATTTCCCAAACTTATTTCTTGTACGAACATAAGTAGTTAAACTCTTTACCTGATTTTCAGAGATATCAGAGCCAGACATACCCCCTCATCTTCAGATTTAGATTCTTCCACCTTTCTTTTGAAAGGTATTCTAGGCTTTTTGTCTTTTTTCATTTTTGACAGGTGCAGTTCATATGTCATCAAGGATCCATCAAGGCCCTCTACTATCATCTCTTCAATATTCTTGCTTTCCTCTATAGCTGTGACTTTTGTATTGAATCTGTCTGGCGGATCTAAGGATTTTCTTAACAACCTTCTTTTCATAATACTTTTTGGCTAGGGCTTGTGCTTGATTGATGATTTTACTCAGCCTAGCATAGAAATCCTTGAACTTTTCACTATCTTTCATCATAATTTGCTCAAACTCAAGAGTGATCATCTATAGTTTTGATGACTTGATAGCAGTTGTTCCTTCACTGGCTACTTGAAGTATATCCCAAGCCTTTTTAGCTGTTTTACAAGAAGAGACAAGTCTGAATTGACATTGATCAATAAAAGAGAAAATAACATTCAAAGCTCTAGAATTCCAACTACTAGTACTTAGTTCTCCTTCATTGTATTCTATCATAGGTTTTTCAGTAATTTGCCCATTATTAGTAATAGTAGGTGCATTGTAAGCCTCAAGAATGGAATGCCATACTTTTACATTAATAGACTGAATGTATATCTCAATCCTAACCTTCTAGAATGTATAATTTGAGCCATTAAGTGTAGAAGGAAGAAAAATGTACTACCTGAAATCCTATCCATGTCTAAGTAACCGGATCTCACTTGTGTTTAAGTGAACCCGCTCTAATACCAATTGTTGAAAAATGAGTTACCTAGACCCAGTTAACTAATTACCTAATTAATAATTACTTAATGTAAATTCTGTATCAATAAAGCAAAGAACGCAGATAATTAACTATAACACATATAGTAGTAAACTAATTCGCAATCAGTCTGATTAAGTACGGCATGATATATATATCTAGATCGAGTCAGAGATATAATTAGCATAAGCTAGGTAGGATATATCCTCATCTGTAAGACATGAACAATAACACGTAATCTAGTGCAAAAAAATAAACACAGAATCAACATTAGGATTGTGGAAACCCGAAAAGGGAAAAACCGAGACACCCTTGCCACAGACTACTGATCCACTAACACTTGTGAAGGTTTAGTACAGGGAAAGATAATCAAATGATATCGTAATATATATACTTAACACACAAAAGGTAGACTTATAAAAGAACACCCTCTTTACGCCTTTTGTCGCGTTGACAACTCCCGTTGCTCTTCTTCTTTCTCCTGATGTAACATTTCACAAAATTTTAAGAGTAACGTAGTCATTATTTTAACAATGATTGAATAACCACGGGAGTGGCTCAATTATGTCCCAAGATTAAAAGATTGTTACTCGAATGACGCCTAAAAACAAGAACGTGGTTATTGGTTAGTATGATTCGAAGTATAACAACCTAATTGCAAAACCACATTAAGTAGAAGGACTTCACAAGTAATAAGTAGATAAGCCCTAAGTAAGTCATTTGTTAAGATAAGAAAACATCACATGCGAAATAAAAAGGGACACTTGTCACTACCCTTGTTGGCAGAAAACTCTTAAGCATCCAATTGTACTTATTCCTAGTGGCTATCTTCAAAATTTTCTAGGGACAATTGGCTTAATTTTCAATAGTAGAACTCAAGAATTTTCCCAAAATAACTAAGAAATTCGTCCATAAGTAGAAAGGGCAATAGAACACTAAGTAGAACTCCCAAAAACACTTACTTTGCACTTGAAAAAGACCCACATCCATATATAAGAAGAATCCAACTTAAAACACCTCTTTGATTGAGGACTATCAAGGCCTTGAAGGCACTTTTCCACTTGGGATTATTCAAGGAATCTTTGCGAAAACAAGACAAAGAGTTGAGTAACTAATGTTTTGATTCCCTTGAGCATTCTTGAGTTTTAAGATTAACATAGATTTTGATGCATTGTTAGGTAAAGAAAAATTGATGTATTGCATTTAAATCACTAGTTGATGCTCTATCCTTCTTGTATTGGCTTTGCTTTGTTTTGTTCTATACTAGGAGCCATCTAATGATTCCACGATAAGTGATGATTAGTATGGTGTATTTCTTTGTATTTATATTGTATTTTTCTTGAAATTCTGGTAGGGGTCAACTAGGATTTGGATGTGGATCTACTTGAACATATATGGTCATGATTGAATTGGCATTGGATAACATGAATGATATGAATGCATGCTACGGGTAGTAGTTTCACTAGTGATTGGCCCCCTTGTGCATTCAAAGGTTTGTGCATTCCATATTTTCTTGAACTTGGGTTAGAAAGGATTTCTTGTATAAAAAAAGTGAATCAAAATCTTGTGTTACTCACTGGGTATGTTGTACTCACTCCATTTCCTACCATTTTGTAGATGTTCAATCGCAAGATGTATGAAAGGCAAGCCGAGAACTGGAGTATGTCCACAGACGGAAGTAGAATTTTACATGAAGTGGAGACCGATTTGTGGAGCTATTGTGAAGATGCCCCATGGTTACTAATGTATTTAGGAGCAACTTATAAACTCAACATCTTTTGTGCTTATTCCCATGCCCATCTTTATAGCGATAAGTTCACGATGGATAAACCCATATTCTTTTCCTAATGTAGTAGTTGAACAAAAAGATAATAGTTATCCACGGCTACATGGATTCATACAAGAATATATATATATATATATAAAAGCATATAAATATATAGGTACACACATATATATAGAATACTTAGTATGTAAGTGGGAAAAAAAACTTTTGTACCGATTGGAAGCCTATCTTTCAATGTAAAGACTTTCCAATCACTTGTTTTGGCCATTTAAGCAATGAAATTTAATTATTGTCATAGCTTGTTGTGTGTCCTTCACGTCTTATTGTAAAACTAGTTATAATTATGCAAAGCGTTTGTGAATGAGAAGCAAATGAAGCAACAAGAAACTGACTCTACTTCTAGGTGTTAGTAATGACAATAAAGGTTTACAAGTATTTCCAACTTCGAAAAGAAATTTCATAATTAACTATAAGGTTGCTCCAGCTTTCCTAACTCAAAGAGGAGACTATAGAACTATATAATAACACTATGACGATTCTTTAAAAATAAACCACTTGTGAGTTTTGTATGTCCCGTCCCTCATTATTTGTATAAAAGGAATATATATATATGTATATATATATATATTGTGAAAGCTTCCGTAAATGAATAGTATTGGTTAGTATAATGGGGCATGAAACATGCGCTTCTCCCGAAACGTACGTCAAGCTCCTAGAGATCCCAAACTCATCTTCAGACACTTACACTCCTAAACCAATTCAACCTTGTGTGGAAAAGTCCCTTGCACATATATCGGTCACCTACCAATGCAATATGAAGGGTAGCCAAGTCAAACACAACTTTAAGAAGCGTGTAGTATGAAACTCGCAAGTGGTCGTGTGTTTATCTCTTGCGTCGAGCTCTAAAGTATTGCAAGAAGGAATACTCAAATTTGACATGATATTATCCGCTTTGGGCCAAGCCAGCATGGTTTTGCTCTTACGTTCTCACCCAAAAGGCCTCATGTCAGATGAAGTAGGTCTCTTAGCATATAAACTGGTCTCCTTTTCTTTATCTAAGCGATGTGGAATTGAGGCTATCACAATCACCCCACCTAAGGGGGCCCAACATCCTTATTGGTTACACTTCCGGTTGGGCTCTGCTCAGATATCATTTGTAATGACCCACTCCACTTTGACATAATATTATCCGCCATAAGCCTTTTGAGAGAGAGCCCCAGAGCAAAACCATGCAGGTTAGGCCGAAAGCTGACAATATCATGTCAAAGTGGAACGGGTCGTTATAGATGATATTAGAGCAGAGCCTAATCAGAAGTGTGGCCAATGAGGAGATTGGGCCTCCTTAGGTGGGATGATTGTGATAGCTTCAATCCCACATCACTTGGCTAAAGAAAAGGAAACCAATTTATATGTTAAGAGACTCGCTCCACCTGGCAAAGGCCTTTTGGGTGAGAGCCCAAGAGAAAAACAATGCGAGCTATGCTAAAAGCGGTCAATATCATGTCAAAGTAGAGCGGGTCATTACATCTCGACCTATAAGAGAAGTCACACATATATATAGTGTGGTTTTTAAATTCTTGTACAAGTCAAGAATTAAAATTACCATATACATGTAGAGTCCATATACAAGGGAATGTAGAATATTAGTATACCATAAAGACCTAAACTTTCCTTATAACAATATAACTTAACACACATGAAAGTTTAACCTAGTTAAACAAGGGAAGTAGAAGATAAAACGAGGAAACTAGATATTTGTATGTATTCAAATTTCTTGATTCATAAGCAAGTATACACACGCTGAAATACCTACTTGTCGACTAAGAAACAAATTTGCATGCTCTAAATAATTTCACAAATAAAACAAGTCATGTAAATATTATATAAAAATAATTTTTGACATCACAAATAAAATTAGAATATGCCAACACGATTTTTGTGCCAACAGAGCATTTAAAGGTGTTACATCTTGGGTGATATCAAAGCATGGCTTGATAGACCCTGCAGACTATTCAGTGTACATATGTCCTATGATCACTTGTAGTTCACCAACAAAGTAAGAGATTTCTTGATCCATGTTTTTATATTTATGATGTGAATGTTCATAATTTAAAATAATAATATAAAACATTTAATTTTAATAATCATGTGTAATTATCTTGAAGTGTGATTAGTTGGAGTTAATAAAATGTAAACATGTGTTAGAAAATAGGTGTTTTGTTCAAACATGTATTATTATTATCATCATCATCACCATCATAATCATAATTTTAAATATTTGACAGCTGCTTTCAAATAAAAGGATATCATGATGATGTCAAGTTGGTGTCTCATTTATTTTTTTTTATATTCGTTCGTCCTAATAAGAATCTATATATTTATAATACTAATTAAGTGGTGAGTTAATATTTGAATTTTGTATAGTAATTTTTAATAATCTATTTATCTACTCACCTTAATCTTTTTTTATTTTCAAATTTTCAGAATTTTGTTTATATCTTTTAATTTTACATAGTGCTACAGAATTTGAAATAAAAAACAACATTACACATCAGTTCTTGCAAAAAACGACGCCTAAAGAGAGCCCAGTGGCATTTTTGAAATTAACATGCTTTCTATCAGCGTTAGTTCTTATAAGGAACCGACGTGTAAAGCAAAACTCATAACAAAGGCGTCGGTTCCTAAATAGGAACCTATTCGTTTTATAATACGTATCGGTTCCTTGCAAGGAACCGATGCTTATTCTTGATATATAATTTCGAAATCCAGTCTCATTCATTCATTTTGACAGAATACATTTTGAAGCTGGAGAGGGTTTTGCGAATTCCACACGCTGCCAAACCTGTGTTTCTACATCCAGAAGGCCCATTTCCCCTTCTAGCTACTTCCCCCATCCTCTTTCATCGTTTGGCATCGGACGACAGGTGGCGAACGGCGATGACAACCCAATTTATTTCACCCATATTTTGCCCCATTTCGATCTTCTCTCAGATTTTGGATAGTTTCCTTCCATTTCTTCATAGCATTTTGAAGGTACTTTCCCATTTCTTATTTAGTTGGTAATAATGGAAATAATTTGTTTATATTTTAAGGAATAATTTTCTAAGTTTTTATACATTTGATAAATAATAATTTTGTTGATTTTAGTAGTGAATGTACATAATTTCTTGTAGATTATTTGTTAAATATATATACATTGTGGTGGGTATACAAGATTTAGTTAGATTTAATGAATTTGTGAGATTTTTATAGAAATTGTTGCACAACATATATTCCATAAAATGCCTCTTAAAGATTTGTTTTTTCAAATTATATTGATACATTGTCCAGAGAGATGAAAAACCAAAAATGTGATACTAGTGTATATGTTGTTGAAAAGTGTTGATAGAGAAATAAATTAAGGAAGTCACATAATATAAAAAATCAATTGGTTGGTTATGTAAATAGACAAATATGTAAGTAAGAACACAGATAACTTAAGAAAATCAAGTAATGGAATATTTTCTCATCATATAAATTAATGAATAGTTAAATAACAATAAGTGTTAATGTTTAATGTTAATGTTAATGTTAATGTTTATTAGATTGTATTTGTGATAAAAATAGATATGTAAATAAAAAGTATGAAGTAAACAAATGGATTAGGAAAATCAAATAATATAAGAAAAACAACCCGTCGAACATAAATTACTATTGTTTTGGTCATCTCAATAGATCGTGAGATATATATGGATTGTAGTTGGATGTACGAAAGCCGTACCTCATTAGAATATTTGAATGGGGTTGAAGAGTTTATAAAGTTTACTGAGGATAATAAGAAAAGGAAACGGGAAGAATTGGTAGTTTATCCATGCCACGATTGTAAGAATCTAAAAAAACATCATAACTATATCGAGGTGAAGAAACATTTCATTAGGCATGGTTTTGAGGAAGGTTATATGCGGTGGTTTTGGCATGGTGATAGTTTGGTTCCTAGGACGATAATAGTCAGAGAAGATAATGGTGACCAGAATGATCAGATAGATGAAATTATGTGTGATATACAAGATGATTTCATTGAGACTCTTCATATTTTCGACGGCATGTTCATCAATGCCGAAAAGCTTTTATTTCCTGGATGTAGTAAGTTTACAAAGTTATGTGTCGTGTTCAAATTATATAACTTAAAAGCCAAAAATAGATCGAGTGACAAGAGTTTACAGGGTTATTGGAATTTCTAAGAGACATGCTTTCTGAAGATAATGAGCTTCCTAACTTGACCTACGAGGCAAAGAAATTGGCATGCTCATTGGGTATGGAAATTGAGAGGATTCATGCATATCCAAATGATTGTGTCTTGTACCGGCATGAGTACAAGGACTTGCATATGTGTGCAAAATGTGGTGCATCGCGGTATAAGAGAAAAGACAGCCCTGATAAAAGTGAGAATAAGAAAGGCCCTCCGGCAAAGGTGTTATGGTATTTGCCCGTAATACCTAGAATCAAGTGCCTATTTGTGAATGCAAAGGATGCGAAGAAAATGCGATGGCATGTCGATGGAAGGAAAGAAGACGGAAAACTCAGACATCCAGTAGATTCTCCCCAGTGGAGGAACATTAACAAGATGTTTCCTAAAATCGGTGGAGAAGATAGGAATCTTAGGCTTGGTCGATGTACAGATAGAATGAACCTGCATGGTAATATGAGCAATCGACATAATACTTGGCCAGTTTTTTTGGTATGTTACAATCTTCCTCCTTGGTTGTGTATGAAGTAGAAGTACATCATGTTGTCGTTGTTGATATTGGGGCCTAAACAGCCAGGTAACGATATAGATGTGTATCTGGCACCACTCATTGACGATTTGTTGTTGTTGTGGAATGAAGGCGTATTAGTGTTTGATGCATATGACCAGAAGCATTTCACATTGCGGGCCATGATTTTTTACACCACAGATGACTTTCCAGCATATGGTAACTTGCCAAGTTATACTACCAAAGGAGCCAAAGCATGTCCCGTTTATGAAGATGAGACGATTGATCTTTGGTTGAATAACTGCAAGAAAAATGTGTTCATGGGTCATCGGGCATTTCTCCTGCATGACCACCTATATCGAAAGAAGAAAAAGGCTTTCAATGGGAAAATAGAGACTCGAGTTGTCCGCTTGCCATTAATAGGATGACAGATTTATGAAAGAGTTTAAGATGTAAATGTTGTGTTTGGTAAAACCTCTAAGCCTCCTCAAAGAGGTCTATGGAAGAAGAGATCAATATTCTGGGATCTACCATACTGGCAGCACTTACAAGTTAGACATGGTCTCGATGTAATGCATATGGAGAAAAATGTCTATGACAGTGTCATCGGAACATTATTGAATATCCCAACAAAGACGAAAGATGGTGTCAAAGTTAGAAAAGAGATGGTTGAAATGGGAATCTGGACCATTTGGCACTGCAGAAGTCGGGAAAACGTACATATTTGCCTCCTGCTTGCTATACCTTGTCTAAACATGAGAAAACAAGTTTCTGTGAGTGCCTGAATGCTGTTAAGGTTCCATCTAGCTATTCATCAAACATCAAGAGGCTTGTTTCGATGAGATACTTGAAATTGGTTGGTATGAAGTCCTACGATTGTCATGTCTTAATGTAATATTTTTTTCCAATTGCAATATGAGGTATATTGCCAAAACATGTTAGACATGTCATAACTAAGCTCTGCTTCTTCTTTAACAAGATTTGTGACAAGGTAGTTGATCCAGAGGATTTAGATGCTTTACAGGCCGATGTTGTTATGACTCTATGCCAGATGAAAATGTATTTTCCGCCATCATTTTTTGACATTATGGTGCATTTAAGTGTTCATTTGGTGAGGAAAATTAAGATTTGTGCTCCGGTGTTCTTGAGGTATATGTACCCGTTTGAGAGATACATGGGTATTCCGAAAGGATACATGAGAAATCGATCTCGACCGGAAGGTAGTATCGCTGAAGGTTATGCCTCTGAGGAGGCAATTAAATTTTGTACTAATTACCTAGATGGGGTGGAAGTCGTTGGTATTTCTAAATCATGGCACGAGGGTCGACTAGGAGGAAAAGATACGATTGGATTCAAATCATTTGTAACCACGGCCGAAATGCGAGATAAAGCACACCTTTTCATCTTGCAGCATCTTACTGTAGTTCACCAATATTTGGAGGAGCACACTTTGATGTTAAGGCGTCAAAATCCTTTGAAATGTGAGATGTGGCTGACTAATGAACATAATCGCACATTTATAACATGGTTCAGAGATAGAGTTATCCAGCAGTTGTCACACACGGCGAACACAATTACGGAAACAATAAAATGGTTGGCGTATGGCCCCGGGGTGGATGTTTCTTCTTATCAAGGATATGACATTAATAGGTACACGTTTTACACAAAACGTCAAGATGGTAAGAGCACAATGTAGAATAGTGGAGTGACGTTGGTAGCATTGTCATCTGCATATTCTAGAGCAACTGATGCAAGGTTGAGCGATGCCGCAATGTCATATTATGGTGTTATTGAAAAAATTTGGGAATTTGATTACAAGGTTCTCAAGTTTCCTCTTTTTCACTGTAAATGGGTTGAAAACCGACGGGGTGTTCGAGTTAACAAATTAGGTTTCACCCTAATAGACTTTAGTCGGACAGGTTATCTTGATGACCCTTTCATACTTGCATCTCAAGCAAAGCAAGTCTTCTACGTTGTTGATCCTATTGAGCCTAGGTGGTTAGTTGTACTTCAAGGCAAAAGATGAATAGTTAGCATTGACGATGTTGCTGACGAAGAAAAGTATGATCAGTTTGATGAAACCCCTCCACTCTCAGTTGAAGTAGATGACATTCCTGTAGGGAATGATAACCTAGAGACAAATTATCTGCGTTCAGATCATGAGGAAGGCCTGTGGATTGACCATCGCTCAAGATTACAATGTAGTTGTGTAAGATCATTTATATTCTGATTTATGCATGGCATGCTAATATCTTGTTATGGATTATGATATCTATATGTGAAGTTGATCATTCTGATTTATACATGTCGTGCTTTGTACACAGGTAGCCACAACGCGATGGATGATGAAAATGGTAGCAAAAAGAAGCGGACGAGAGGTCCTACAACTTGCAAGAAGTTGAAGAAGACGGATGATGCTGCAAGAGTAGTTGAGTTCAATGAGCTTGGTAGGCCTATCGGCCCGTTTAGTACGCAGTTGGCCAACCATGTGGGGAGTGTGGTCCAGATTCATATGCACATAAACTACACCGGTTGACATGAAGTTGAGGATACTCTTAAGGATCTTGTTTGGGAGGATGTCCAGGTATCCATTGAGTGTACATGTATGAATTTGCTAACTTATTTACATTGTTGTTATAGCGTTGCTCAATCTTGCCGTTTTGTAGAAGAAATTCAATCTAGAAGATGACAGGTTGAATCCTGTTATTTTGAGAGTAGCTGGGATTAGTTGGAGATGGTTTAAGGCTTCCTTAGTGAAAAATTACATCAAAGAGTAGCACAAGAAATATAAAACTCCTTGTGAGCTGTACCCATTCATTATTGAAGACGTGGAATAAATTCAATCATGATCGTGACACTCTAGAGTTTATGGTGAGGAACTTGCAGAATTTTGTATTACTTTCACATTGCATGGGTATCTAAATAAAAGCAGTTGTGATGTGACTTTTAGGAGAAAAGTGAGAAGGCGAAGCAGAGTCAAGTGCATAGCAAGAACCCACACTTTTTAGAATCTGCCAGTTATGCTCGCAGGAGGCCTGAGTAGATTGTTACAGACCCCCTATCTTCCTCCTCCTCTTGAGATCGGAAGAGCGTCGTGTA
>CAVNYN010278220.1:0-10482 GCA_963692815.1 Nyctanthes arbor-tristis
TAAACTCATCAAACATTCTCCCCATCATGACTCAATCATAACTCCCCCTTCCATAAATGTGAATAAACGCGCTCCCAACAAAATGATCGCTGCATGTCGTCGATTTTATCGCATAAGAACAATTTACTTCTACTATAAGAAATTGTGTGTGTGTAACCTGAAAGCAACGTACCTAGCGTGTACTTGTCCACTCCAATACCAGTCACTTTCATAGTTATGCCACGTTGAACTCTCTACACAGAAAAGATACTTTAAGTAGGTGTTTCAAATTATGTTGTCTCATCCTTTAAACTTGTCAAACATTCTCCCCATCATGAATAGATCATAATTCGCCCTTCTACAAACGAGGAAGAATGCACTTGCGACAAAAAGATCACTATATGTATTCAATTTTATTGCGTAAGCACAATTTACTTCTACTATAAGCAATTATGTATGTGAAACCTGAAAGCAACGTACCTAGTGTGTACTTGCCCACTCCGATACCTGTCACTTTGATGTGCCAAAATAACCCCTTCTGCCATGTTGAACGATCCACACAAAAGAAGATACTTCAAATAGGTGTACCAGATTATGTTGTCTTGACCTTAAACTAATCTAACATTCTCCCCATCTTGAATAGATCATAATTACCTCTTCCATAAACGTGAACGAACGCACTTGCAACAAAAAGATCACTGCATGTCTTCCATTTTATTGCTTAAGCACAATTCACTTCAACTATAAGGAATCATGTGTGTGTAACCTGAAAGGAACGCACCTTGCGGGTCCTTGCCCACTCTAAAACCAGTCACTTCTATTTGCCTAAATAACCGCTCTGCCGTGTTAAACTCTGTACACAAGAAAAGATGTTTCAAATAGCTGCCCCGGATTACGTTGTCTCGATCTTTAAACTCGTCGAACATTCTCGCCATCATGAATAGATCATAACTCCTCATTCTGTAAACATGATAGAACGCACTTGCAACAACAGGATCGCTGCAAGTCTTCGATTTTATTGCGTAAGCACAATTGCCTTCTATGATAAGAAATCATGTGTGTGAAACCTGAAAGCGACGTACCTAGCGTGTACTTGTCCACTCTAATGTCAGTCACTTTCATGCATCTAAATAACCCCTCTGCTGTGTAGAACTCTTCCGATCTCAAGAAACATTGCTTCAAGTAGGTGTTCCAGATCACGTTGTCTAGACTTTTAAACTTTTCAAAAATTCTCCACATCATGAATAGATCATAACTCCTCCTACCATAAACGTGAACTAACGCACTTTCAACTAAAGGATCACTACATGTCTTCGATTTTCTTGCATAAGCACAATTTACTGCTACTATAAGGAATCATGTGTGAGATCGGAAGAGCACACGTCTACCTTGCGTGTACTTGCCCGCTCTAATACAAGTCACGTCCATGTGCCTAAATAGCCCCTCTTCAGTGTTGAACTCTCCATATAAGAAAATATACTTCAAGTAGGTATTCCAATTGACGTTGTTTTGACCTTTAAACTCATCAAACATTCTCCCCATTCTGAATAGATTATAACTCCCACATCTATAAACGTGAACGAACGTGCTTGCAATAAAAAGGTCGCTGCATGTCTTTGATTTTATTGCATACAGAAAATTTACTTCTACTATATGGAATCATGTGTATTTAACCCGAAAGCAATGTACCTTGCGTGTACTTGCCAACTCTAATATCGGTCACTTCCATATGCCTAAATAACCCCTCTGCAGTATTGAACTCTCCACACAAGAAAAGATACTTCAAGTAGTTGTTCCAGATTACGTTATCTTGACTTTTAAACTAATCTAACATTCTCCTCATCATGAATAGATCATAACTTTCCCTTCCATAAACGAGAACGAACGAGATCGGAAGAGAAAAAATATCACTACATATCTTGATTTTATTGTGTAAACACAATTTAATTCTACTATAAGGAAGGCTTGATCTATTTGGAATGTCATTCAGCCAGTCAATCACAGGCATCGCCTTCCAACGCTGCCACAAAAAAGTTGAGACAAGATATTTGAGCTTTGCAAGGGTGCCTTTACATAAAAAAGTTTTGGCTTGTCTGTTTATAAAATTCATGTTAAATACCCGCCAAAAAATAAATAAAATTTATGAACCAAAAAAAATTAGAAACTTACTCCGAGAAACCATTCAAAGAAGCCATCAAATAGTTGAAGCTTTACTTAAATTTTTTTCCGCCAAAAGAGATAAAACATTCACCAAACAGTTAGAAAAATATTTTTTTGAAAAACTAGCGTCATTCAAAACATATTTTCCCCCTTGTTTTTGAACCTTGATCACACAAAATGAACCATGAAAACTTGCTTAATCCCTTAAAATAGAGCAATGAAACAAAGCTAAAGTAGGAATAATCCCTCAAATAGATCAATGGAACAAGCTAAGCAGGGATAGTCCTTAAAAGCATATTCATAATAGAGCAATCAAAACATGCTTAATCCCTCAAAATAGAGCAATGAAACAGAGTTAAAAACTCAAGATGTCTACAAAATTTTCAAGGTAAAAAAGAAAAAGACAAAACAAAGGAAAGAAAGAACATAAAGAATACTCACACGAAAGAAAGAACATAAAGAAATCAAAAGGCAGAACACTTATGAGAGGAGAAAAACTCAAGATTTCTTCAAAAATTTCAAGGCAAAAAAGAAAATCACAAAGCAAAAAAAAAAAGAAAGAACATAAAGAACATTTACAAGAAAAAAAGAACATAAAGAAATCAAAAGGCAGAACACTTACGAGAACTTTTACAAGAAAGAAAGAATATAAAGAAATCAGAATACAGAACACCTATGAGAGGAGAACAGCTCAAGACGTCTTCAATATTTTCAAGGCAAAAAAGAAAAGGACAAAACAAAAGAAAGAAAGAACATAAAGAACACTTATAAGAAAGAAAGAACATAAGGAAATCAAAACGCAGAACACTTACAAGAACTCTTACAAGAAAGAAATAACATAAAGAAATCAAAATGTAGAACACTTACGAGAAGAGAAAAACTTAATATGTCTTCAAAATTTTCAAGGCAAAAAAGAAAAGGACAACACAAAAGAGAAAAAGAACATAAAAAACACTTACAAGTAAGAAAGAACATAAAGAAATCAAAATGTAGAAAACTTACGAGAATTCTTACGAGAAAGAAAGCACATCAAAAAACAAAATGCAAAACACTTATAAGAGGAGAAAAACTCAAGATGTCTTCAAAATTTTCAGGCGAAAAAGAAAAATACAAAACAAAAGAAAGAAAAAACTCAAGATGACTTCAAAATTTTCGAGGCAAAAAAGAAAAAAACAAAACAAAAGAAAGAAAAAACTCAAGATGACTTCAAAATTTTCGAGGCAAAAAACAAAAATACAAAAGAAAAGAAAGAATGCAATAAAGAACACTTACTGAGTGCTCAAGATGCAGAATAACAAGTGAGAAATGAGAGAGCAACTCACATTAGAATTCAGAAATGTACTTCATGAAGAACTGGGCATGCAGTTCTCTACTATAGTGTGCGAGACGAATTAATTTTTATATAAAGTATAAACTACTTTCGAAGGTTTCGACATTAGAGACTATTAAACTACTTTCGAAGGTTTTGACATTAGAGACTATTTCAGAACATATCCAACTGCCTTCCGGACAAACCCATTCTTTGACAAGAAGGTAACCAGTGGACTTCGATGGTTAACGTCATAGGCAATGTGGTAGCGCTTCAAACTAGTGTTGTAAACGCATAACGCATTAGTGACTAGTTTTGGACTTCCTTTCTTGTGCGTGTAACCCGAGAGCAACGTACCGAGTGTGTACTTTTCAAGTCTAATACCAGTCACTTCCATGCGCCTAAATAACACTTCTACGGTGTCGAAATCTCTGTACAAGAAAAGATGCTTCAAACAGGTGTTCCAGGTTGCATTGTCTTGACATTTAAACTCATCAAACATTCTCCCCGTCATGAATAGATCATAATTCCCCCTTCCATAAACGTGAATGAATGCTCTCGCAGCAAAATGATCCCTGCATGTCTTCGATTTTATTGCGTAAGCACAATTTACTTCTACTATAAGAAATTATGTGTGTATAACCTGAAAGCAACGTACGTAGTGTGTACTTGTCCAGTCCAATACCAGTCACTTTCATGGTTATGCAGCTTTGAACTCTACACATAAGAAAAGATGCTTTAGGTAGGTATTCCAAATTACATTGTCTTGTTCTTTAAACTCATCAAGCATTCTCCCCATCATGAATAGATCATAACTCTCCTTCTGTAAACGAGGACGAACACACTTGCAACAAAAAGATCGTTGCATGTATTCGATTTTGTTGCGTAAGCACAATTTACTTCTACTATAAGTAATCATGTGTGTGAAATATGAAAGCAACGTATCTAGCGTCTACTTGTCCACTCCGATACCTGTCACTTCGATGTGCCAAGATAACCCCTCTACCATGTTGAACGAACCATACAAAAAAAGATACTTCAAGTAGGTGTTCCAAACTACGTTGTCTTGACCTTTAAACTAATTTAACATTCTCTCCACCCTGAATAAATCATAACTCCCTCTTCCATAAACGCGAACGAACGTGCTTGCAACAAAAGGATCGCTGCATGCCTTCAATTTTATTGCGTAAGCACAATTCACTTCTACTATAAGGAATCATGTGTGTGACCTGAAAGGAACGTACCTTGTAGGTACTTGGCCGCTTGAAAACCAGTCACTTCCATTTACCTAAATAACCCCTCTATCTTGTTGAACTCTCCACACAAGAAAAAATGCTTAAAGTAGCTATCCCAGATTACATTGTTTTGATCTTTAAGCTCATTAAACATTCTTGCCATCATGAATAGATCATAACTCCCCCTTCCATAAATGTGAACGAATGCACTTGCAACAAAAGTATCGCTGCATGTCTTAGATTTTATTGCTTAAACACAATTGCCTTCTACTTTAAGGAATCATTTGTGTTTAACCTAAAAACAACGTCCCTAGCGTGTATTTGTCCACTCTAATACTAGTCACTTCGATGCACCTAAATAACCCCTTAACCGTGTTGAACTCTCCTTACAAGAAAATATGTTTTAAGTAGATTTTCTAGATTACGTTGTCTTGACCTTTACACTCATTAAATACTCTCCCAATTATGAATAGATCATAATTCCCCCTTCCATAAACGTGAACGAACGCACTGCAAAAACAGGATCGCTGCATGTCTTTGATTTTATTGTGTAAGTACAACTGCCTTCTACTATTAGAAATCATATGTGTGTAACCCGAAAGCGACGTCCCTAGCGTGTACTTGTCAACTCTAGTATCAGTCTCTTCCATGTACCCAAATAACCTCTCCGCTGTGTAGAACACTCTGCACAAGAAAAGATGCTTCAGGTAAGCAGTCTAGATTACGTTGTCTAGATCATAAACTCATCAAAAATTCTCCACATCATGAATAGATCATAACTAACGCACTTGCAACAAAAGGATCACTGCATATCTTTGATTTAATTGCATAAGCAGAATTTACTTCTACTATAAGGAATCTTGTGTGTGTAACCCGAAAGCAACGTACCTTACGTGTACTCGCCCGCTCTAATACAAGTCATTTCTATGTGTCTAAATAGCCCCTCTGCCGTGTTGAACTCTCCACACAAGAAAAGATGCTTCAAGTAGGCATTCCAGATCATGTAGTTTTGACCTTTAAACTCATCAAACATTCTCTCAATCACAAATAGATTATAACTCCCCCTTTTACAAACGTGAACATGCTTGCAGCAAAAGGATCGCTATATGTCTTCGATTTTATTGCGTACACACAATTTAGTTCTACAATATGGAATCATGTGTGACTTGCCTACTCTAATACCAATCAGTTCCATGCCCGTAAATAACCCCTCTGCCTTGTTGAACTCTCCACACAAGAAAAGATACTTCAAGTATGTATTCCCGATTACGTTATCTTGACCTTTAAACTAATCTAACATTCTCTCCATCATGAATAGATCACAACTTCCCCTTCCATAAACGTGAACGAACGTGCTTGCAAAAGAATAGATCACTGTATGTCTTCGATTTTATTGTGTAAGCACAATTTAATTCCACTACACGGAACCATGTGTGTGTAATCTGAAAGCAACGTACCTTGCGTGTACTTGCACACTCTAATACCAATCAGTTCTACATGCCTAAATAACTCATCTGTCGTGTTGAACTCTCCAAACAAGAAAAAATGCTTCAAGTAAGTGTTCCAGATTATGTGGCCTTGACCTTTAAACTCATCAAACATTCCCCTCATCATAAATAGATCATAACTCCCCTTCCATGAACGTGAACAAACGAACTTACAACAAAAAGACTGCTGTATATTTTCATTTTTATTGCGTAAGCACAATTTACTCCACTATAAGGAATCATATGCGTGTAACCCAAAAGGAAGGTCCCTAGCGTGTATTTGCCTACTCTAATACTAGTCACTTCCATGCGCCTAAATAACCCCTCTGCCGTGTTGAACTCTCCATACAAGAAAAGGTACTTCAGGTTGGTGGTCCAGTTTATGTTGTCTTGACCTTTAAACTCACAAAACATTCTCCACATCTGAATAGATCATAAGTTCCCCTTTCATAAACGTGAACAAACACACTTGCAACAAAAAGATCACTGCATGTCTTCGATTTTATTGCGTAAGTGCAATAGCCTTCTACTATAAGAAATCATGTCGGTGTAACCCGAAAGCGACGTATCTAGTGTGTACTTGTCCACTCTAATATCAATAACTTCCATGCGCCCAAATAACCCCTCTGCTGTGTAGATCTCTCCACACAAGAAAAGATGCTTGAGGTAGGTGTTCCAGATTACGTTGTCTAGACCTTTAAACTCATCAAAAATTCTCCACATTATGAATAGATCATAACTCCCCCGACCATAAGCGTGAACTAATGCACTTGCAACAAAAGAATCGCTACATGTCTTCGATTTTATTGCGTAAGCATAATTTACTTCTACTATAAGGAATCATGTGTGTGTAACCGAGAGCAACGTATCTTGCATGTACTTGCCCGCTCTAATACAAGTCACTTCGACGCGCCTAAATAGCCCATCTGCCCTATTGAACTCTCCATACAAGAAAAACTGCTTCAAGTTGGTATTCCAGATAACATTATTTTGACCGTTAAACTCATCATTCTCTTCATCACGAATGGATTATATCTCCCCTTTCTATAAATGTGAACGAACGCGCTTGCAACAAAAGGATCACTACATGTCTTCGATTTTATTGTGTACGCACAATTTACATCTACAATATGGAATCATGTGTGAACCCGAAAGCAACGTACCTTACGTGTACTTGCCCACTCTAATACTAGTCACTTCTATGTGCCTAAGTAACCCCTCTACCGTGTTGAACTCTCTACACAAGAAAAGATACTTTAAGTAGGTGTTCCAAATTACGTTATCTTGACCTTTAAACTAATCTAACATTCTTCCCATCATGCATAGATCCTAACTCCCCTCCCATAAATGAGAACAAACGCACTTGGAAAAAAGGAATCGCTGCATATCTTGATTTTATTGCATAAACACAATTTATTTCTGCAATAAGGAAGGCTATTTTTACATTTGGAATGCCATTCAGCCAGTCAACCATTGGCTTTACCTTCTAACTTTGCCATAAAAAAGTTGAGACATGATATTTGAGCTTTACAGGTGTGCCTTTACATATAAAAGTTTTGACTTGTCTGTTTATAAAATTCATATTAGATACCCGCCAAAAAATAAATAAAATTTATGAACCAAAGCAAGTTAGAAACTTACTCCGAGAAACCCATCAAAGAAGCCATCAAATAGTTGAAGCTTTACTTAAATTTTCTGCAGCCAAAAGAGACAAAAAAACATTCACCAAATAGTTAGAAAAATATTTTTTTGAAAAAACAGCTTCATTCAAAACATATTTCCCCCTTGTTGCCCACTTTGAACCATGATCACCCAAAATGAGCAATGAAAACTTGCTTAATCCCTTAAAACAGAGCAATGAAACAGAGCTAAAGTAGGAATAATCCCTCAAACAGATCAATGGAACAACCTAAGCAGGGATAGTCCTTAAAAGCATATTCATAACAGAGCAATCAAAACATGCTTAATCCCTCAAAATAGAGCAATGAAACAGAGTTAAAAACTCAAGATGTCTACAAAATTTTCAAGGTAAAAATGAAAAAGACAAAAGGAAGGAAAGAAAGAACATAAAGAACACTCACAAGAAAGAAAGAACATAAAGAAATCAAAAGGTAGAACACTTATGAGAGGAGAAAAACTCAAGATTTCTTCAAAAATTTCAAGGGAAAAAAGAAAAGTACAAAGCAGAAAAAAGAAAGAACATAAAGAACACTTACAAGAAAGAAAGAACGTAAAGAAATCAAAAGGCAAAACACTTACGAGAACTTTTACAAGAAAAAAAGAATATAAAGAAATCAAAATACAGAACACCTACGAGAGGAGAACAGCTCAAGATGTCTTCAATATTTTCAAGGCAAAAAAGAAAAGGACAAAACAAAAGAAAGAAAGAACATAAAGAAATCAAAACACAGAACACTTACGAGAACTCTTACAAGAAAGAAAGGACATAAAGAAATCGAAATGCATAACACTTATGAGAGGAGAAAAACTCAATATGTCCTCAAAATTTTCAAGGTAAGAAAGAAAAAGACAAACCAAAAGGAAGAAAGAACATAAAGAAACTTACAAGAGAGAAAAAACATAAAGAAATCAAAATACAGAAAACTTGCGAGAATTCTTATAAGAAAGAAAGCATATAAAGAAAACAAAATGCGGAACACTTACAAGAGGAGAAAAACTCAAGCTAACTTCAACATTTTCAAGGCAAAAAAGAAAAATACAAAACAAGAGAAAGAAAATAATAAAGAACACATACTGAGTGCTCAAGATGCAGAATAACAAGTGAGAAATGAGGGAGAAACTCACATCAGAATTCAGAAATGTACCTCATAACGAACTGGGCATGCAGTTCTCTACAACAGCGTGCGAGACGAATTTACTTTTTATATAAAATATAAACTGCTTTCTAAGGTTTCAACATTAGTGACTGTTTCAGAACATATCCAACCGCCTCTCTGACAAACCCAATCTTTGACAACAGGATAACCAGCGGACTTCGATGGTTCACATCATAGGCAATGTTGTAGCACTTCAAACTAGTGTTGTAAACACATAATGCATTAGTGACTAGTTTCGGACTTCCCTTCATGCGTGTGTAACCCGAAAGCAACATACCTAGTGCGTACTTTTCCACTCTAATAACAGTCACTTCCATGTGCCTAAATAACACTTCTTCCATGTTGAACTCTCTGCACAAGAAAAGATGCTTCAAGTAGGTGTTCCAGATTACATTGTCTTGACCTTTAAACTCATCAAATATTCTCCCCATCATGAATAGATCGTAACTCCCCCTTCCATAAACGTGAAGGAACGCGCTTGCAATAAAAGGTTCGCTGCATGTCTTCGATTTTATTGCGTAAGCACAATTTACTTCTACTATAAGAAATTATGTATGTTTAACCTGAAAGCAACGTACCTGGAGTGTACTTGGCCACTCCAATACCTTTCACTTTCATGGTTATGCCGCGTTGAGCTCTACACGCAAGAAAAGATGCTTCAAGTAGGTGTTCCAAATTACATTGTCTTGTTCTTTAAACTCATCAAACATTCTCCCCATCATGAATAGATCATAACTCCCCTTCCGTAAACGAGGACAAACGCACTTGCAACAAAAAGATCGTTGCATGTCTTCGATTTTATTGTGTAAGCACAATTTACGTCGACTACAAGTTATCATGTGTGTGAAATCTGAAAGCAACGTACCTAGCATGTACTTGTCCACTCCGATGCCTGTCACTTCGATGTGCCAAAATAACCCCTCTCTCATGTTGAACTATCCGCACAAGAAAAGATCCTTCAAGTAGGTGTTCTATATTACATTGCCTTGACTTTTAAAATAATCTAACATTCTTCTCATCCTAAATAGATCATAACTCCCTCTTCCATAAACGTGAAAGAACGCACTTGCAACAAAAGGATCATTGCAAGTCTTCAATTTTATTGCTTAAGCATAATTTACTTTTACTATAAGGTATCATGTGTGTGTAACCCGAATGAAACATACCTTGTGTGTACTTGCCCACTCTAAAACCAGTCACTTTCATATGCCTAAACAACCCATCTACCGTGTTAAACTCTCCACATAAGAAAAGATACTTCAAGTAGGTGTTCTAGATTATGTTATCTTGATCTTTAAACTAATCTAACATTCTCCCCATCACGAATAGATCATAACTTCCCCTTCCATAAACAAGAACGAACGCACTTGCAAAAAAAAGAATTGCTGCATATCTTGATTTCATTTCGTAAACACAACTTAATTCTACTATAAGGAAGGCTCTTTTTTCATTTGGAATGTCATTCAGCCAATCAA
>CAVNYN010278223.1:0-19639 GCA_963692815.1 Nyctanthes arbor-tristis
TGAATAATTGAAAGGAAGAAAGGCCTCCTTCAGGTTTTTCTTCAATTTACTCCACTCACAGATTTTTATCTTTCCTCTCCGCTCACGGCTCGCCTTCAATTGCTACCACCATGCTACCGCCCTACCACAAAAACGTGTCACCACCAATGACACCATCTTATCTTCTAGGACCTCCTTGAAGTCGAATATCTCGTCCATTGCACAAGGACAATCTTCATCAGCTTCCAATCCTCCAATAAATTCAGGGATTTCCACCTTGAACCCTGATTCCCACTGGCAAGAGTTGCCGGCCACCTCTTGGCGACGCCTCCGTGCTTGATGTGAACTAAAATCAATAGAACTGACATCATCATCATTGTTTTCCCCCTATAGTGGGAAGGATCAACTGCAGGCGCACGGGCACTTGCAGCCCCTCGAAACTGGCCAGTGATTTCCATTAACCCTGCCATATGTTCCATCAACAACTATATCTGTTGTAACTGCTCAATATCGTCTCTCTGGTTTACCTGAGCACGTCCTCTACCTCTTCCTCATAGTGGTATGACTCAGGCTATAATACCAACTGATGAAGAACATAGTCCACAACGCACTCAACTCATGAAATAGAATTGCAAATCGAAAACACTCAATTCTTATCCGAAGTCAATCAATGGGAAAAACCCTATAAGATGAAATAAATAAAAACCCTAGATGGGCTAGCAGTCCCTTAGTGGGACAGGCTTACAAAGCAAATAACGAAACTACGAAAAACATGACAAAATATAGTAAAATGCAGTTTTGACCCTCTAAATGACCTCAAATGCCCAAAATCCATCATATGTCGTAGCAAAGTAATAAGTCTTGTTCGTCTCGTTGCGAGCCTTCTAGAATGGTATTATGGGCGAAAATCAGACACTGAATGCAAAAGTTACGAAAAATTGTCAAAACGGTCTAGATAAGCTAATGCATTGTCTTGCACCACATCATCGACCTTCTCTGCATCAGATGGCAGAACACTTTTTGTACTGCCAAGAACCACTGAAAAGGTAACAATTAAGAGTTTCCAACATTACTATGGGTTCTGGTATATGCATTCATCATCATATTATTAATGGTTATGACTTTAGTCTTTTTTAGGTTAAATAATCCTAGAGATTGGAAATCTTCGTAGATTGGCATAAATAATCTCACTGGACCCATCCTTGAATCCATTTCGAACGCTTCTAAACTTAGTATGATAAAATCAGCTTTGTAGTTCAATTCCAAATTCTTTTGGCTTTTGGCAGTGTAAGCAACCTCAAACTTTAAATGTAGTTGTAAATAGCCTTAGATAAGGATTCATCATGGCCCGAGTTGGGTTTCTTGGATTCTTTCAGAAATTGCAAGCACTTGAGAAACTATGTGGACATGAGATAATCATCTAAATGGTATTCTTCCAACTTTTGTCAAAAATCTCTCTCCCTCTCTTGAACATGCCCATGAAGTGTTGTCAACTTTGTAAATATCATTGTTTAATCTAATGTATACTTATTAATATTCTTTGCCCTTAAAAACAATTAATATTCCGTTATATTGTGGGGTGAATATGAGGACCACATTAACAGCATCCTAGAGAGTGATGTTCTTGAGTTTGTTATATTCTTGACTCAAATGTGCTGGCCACAAGAAATTCTGAGGTATCAAAATTATGCATCTCTTTTGCTTTGGTCATTCACTCTATAAACTACTTGCCTTTTCTTCCCCTACTGCTAGCTGGACAAACTTTACTGTTTTGTGGTTACACGCATGAGAAGTATGGCTTCCAAGCACTTATTATGTCACAAAAACTTATTATGTCACAAAATTCCAAGCACATTATTGATTTCAGAAGGATATAAGTTTGACAAGTTTGTACTAAGGATTCATTGACTGAGAATGAATGTAGCACTTCAGTGGAGCTGACTGCTAAACGGTGCAAAAAAAAAAATTTGAGAATGAGGTTTGGCCAATGATTCAGGCAACTTATATCAAATAACAATACGGGGAAGGTTGTGTAGGAGAAAAAGGATTTACGAAGCCTTTTGTTTTGATGTTTCTTACTGGTGCCTACTCCTGTGCCCAAAATCTTTATATTTGCCAATGTTTTCTTCTTTATGTCACACTACTCTATTCCTTTTTAGGCGTCCATGTCATGTGAGGCTTGTCCTTCCTACCTTTTGTTTGTTGATTTTGGCAGTAGCTATTATTCTAAGACTATTGGGTTATGAGTAAAAAAGACCTTTGAAGGTTAAATTTGACTAAGTTCGTGATTTTCCTATGCCACTATCGCTAATTAAATTCTTAATTTTCTTATTGTGGTTGTTCTTTCATTTTACAGGTTTCATTTATTTCCACTTGAAAATTCTTTTGCAAAGAGATCCCCATTTGGTACACTAATGAAGATAGAATATTTTGCACCAAAGACTACTTGGCTGCTTGAAGAAAGCGGCTTGATCTTAGGCCATGGTGCCTATGTGAAGGATGAAAAATAAATCAACTTTATTATGCGATCTGTCTAAAGCTATTGTATGCTAATATAATTTATTCCTTCATAAAATGATATGTAAATGCATGTTATTACACCAAATATTTTATGAACACATCATAATTGAAGATCTCAAGAACAAGAAAAATAAGATTCATGCTAGACATGAGCTGCATAAACTCCAAATCTCCATGTCCAGAAAATTATCCGAAATAATTCCTTGAAATATAAAGACAACCGCCTCAATTCTTTGGTTTTTACAACATTTTAAGTTGGTTCATAAAATATTGATAATAATATCGGATGTTTCTGTGCTTGCCCCTCGAGATCGTCACTATGTATAATAATAGATGCATGTGATAGCATACGTAATTTCAAGGAACTCAGTTTATAGTACTCTCAACTGTGTCCTTCGGGAAAAGAAGAATATAATATAATAGAAAAGAAATGAAAATAGTAAAGCAACAAATAGGAAAAGAATGACCATTTTATACACTTCTTCTAAGAAGACTAATCAGGCTCCTGATCACTCAGGTAGCGGCCATCTAACAAAAGGAGGCTCCAGTTCGTAAGGCTACTTTTGTTGTATGTCCGCCACCTAAGGGTCTGCTTTTATTAGATAGCCGACACCTGAGTGATCAGGATCCATTTTTGGAGCATAATCAATCTACTTAGAAAATTTGTAAAATGCATTGTATACATAATGTATTCACCAGGTCACGGAAAGTCAACACAGGTCGAAGGTCAACAGAGGTCAACTATCACTGGGTCTTGAGAGTAGGCCATGAGCACCTCACCTAACCCAGCGACCTGTCTATCCAGTGACCTCAAAGGCAGCCTTATTTTGTCACTCCCACGGCCTAGGGCATAGAGGTACCTCGCCAGTGAGCTCACATGTGCCTCAGCCAAAAGCACAATCCAACCAGTGTGATGGGCACGCCAACTCCGCAAACGCTTGGGAGCCCATGTGAAAAACTGTATCCCTGACAGTTGATGGGACCCCCACATCAAGTACAATATGGAGGTTACTTGTACCATACGCAGCTCAGACAACCAATAGTCAAAAAGAGGATGTCTATTCTCAGTAGATTAGACCTTTGTGTCATTGATGTGAGGTTACAATAAATGTTTGTAATCACCACTCCCAAGCATAGGCCAATTGTACACTATAAATAGAGGCAAACAAAAATGGGAAAGTGCTCGACACCCAAACTCTCATTCTTCTTGTCTTCTAAGCATTGTACTAGCCCATTTATCACACATATTCTTGGCTTCTTCTTCCTTTGATGTTTATACCGATTATTGCATGAATTTCCCAAAAATATAAATCTTGTTTGTTGAGTCGAAAGCTAAATATGGCATCAACAAATTGGCGCCATCTGTGGGAAACTTACAAAAAGTTGTGCAAAGCAAACACGCAACGAAACCTAACTTCCGGTGAAAGGAAATGAGTAGAAGACGCTCCGAGAATCAAAAGACAAGAACTAATGATGTCGAACTGCCTCCCGGCTCCTGCGAAGATCAGGGCATCGCCAGTGTCGGCTTTACCAATGAAGTGCAGCAGTTACAGCAGCACGGTCTATCAATTTCGCGACAAGGCAGTGAGATACCCACTATGAGGGTGAATTCCTCAAAGAAGCGCATCAATGGGGGGCTTGAGCCACATCCCAAAGCGAGGGTCCAACGTGCCAGTCCCCAACGCGAAGGCCGTGCCAAATTCCCTTAAAGATACGGCTGAGAACCGCGCTCACCCCAGATTGGCCCCATGGCCCGGGCAAGACCTGAAAAGGTCGAGATCGCCTAAGCCTCTGTGGCCAAGTGGCCACTCGCAAAAGAGGAAGGGCTCAGCGCCCACTCGCCCATATAGACAAAGGTCAGACCCTCCTCGACAAGTTCTTCGAGGTACCTGGCCAATCCTTCCACAAGCCCACAAGCTGGGAGAAGAAGAAAACGGCCGAGTGATCCTTAGAGGAGAACCTTCTAACCGAACGGAAAATCAAAGACCGTCAGCCCCAACCAGGCCGGTCACCACCCTCAATGAGTTTGTAGAATACTTATTTGATCTCTTGGATGGCAATCCAATCCTGCTCAAGCCAAAGCCCGTGAAAGGCAGGCACAGAATGCGGACCAATCAAAGTACTGTAGGCATCACAACGTCGTGGGACATAGCACAGACGACTGTAGGCATCTAAAGCGTGAGATTGAGCAGCTGATGGCTCGAGGATACTTGGGTGAACACATAGCAAATCGCCAAAGGCTGGACACGCAAACTAGTCCCCTAGCGGACCTCAAAGCCCGAGCTCCACAGAACCAGCCTCTCACCGAGGCCCTCATGCTCAGCAGCGAGGGCCTTGACACGGAGGGTTCTGACGGACAGAGGCGAGGTCCCATGAGCAAAGCCCGGATTTGCTATTACTCGGATCTGAAGCACTTTCCCCCCTCTCAAGCGATCTCATTCTCCCCACGCGACACAGATTCCAATAGTCAACTTAACCCCCATGTGATCACCTTGGCTATTGCCATGACAGTCGCGGGTGTCAAAATCCGCAAGACCTTAGTGGATAGCTGCAGCACCGTAAACGTTATTTATTGGAACGCTTTCAAACAAATGCAGATCGACCAAAAGGCCGTCAAGCCTTGTGGGGCTAAACTCCAAGGCTTCACCTAGGATCAGGTGGAGGCCAAGTATCAAGTCACGCTCCCTGTGGAAATAGGGGACGAGACGCACACTACAAGAATTCTCTCTGACTTCTTCATAGTAGAAGCGCCCTCAGGTTACAATGCCATATTGGGACATCCCATCTTATACGACCTTAGGGCCACGACCTCCATATTCCACCTCACTATGGAATTCCTTACTCGCCAGGGAACTACTGTTATACATAGCCAGTCAACCTATCCCGAGCCTAACTAGGAGCATGTCACAGGCATAAAACCCCTCCGGGAAATTCACACTCTTGACCTAAGGGTTAGCGACCTCGGTGCACAAGCCAGCCTAGGCGACGAACTTAAAATCATAAAGCTGAGTAACGAAAGGCCGGAGGTTGAACTTAGAATTGGGGCCAAGTTAAAGGAACCAATGAGGACCCAGCTCATCCAATTCTTGAAACAAAATCTGGACTTCTTCACCTGGGTCCACGAGGATATGGAGGGAATCGATCCAAAGCATGCTTGCCACAAACTCAATGTCGATCCTAAGGCCAAACCCGTAAAGCAAAAAGGCGCCCCCTTAATGGCGAGAGGTATAAGGCCTTAGCCAAAGAGGTGGACAAGCTATTGGGAAACAAGTTCATAAAGGAAGCGTTATATCCTTAGTGGATAGCCAATCCGGTCCTAGTCAAGAAGGGCAACGGGAGCTGGAGAATCTGCATTGATTTCAAGGACTTAAACAAAGCATGCACCAACAATAGCTTTCTATTGCCCAAAATTGACCAGATGGCCGATGCTACAGCAAGTCACGAGCTGCTGAGCTTTATGGACGCTTACTCTGGTTACCATCAAATCCCTATGCACCCAGCTGACGAGGAGCACACCTCGTTCATCACCGATTGGGGGCTCTACTGTTATAAGATGATGCCATTTGGATTGAAAAATGCCGGGGCTACTTATCAACGGCTGGTAAACTCCATGTTCAAAGGCTAGCTTGGCAAGACCATAGAGGTTTACATCGACAACATGCTCGTCTAAAGCCTACAAGAAGAATAGCATATCGAGGACTTCTCCCGAATGTTCCAGGTCCTCAGAGGTTACAAGATGAAGCTCAACCCCAAGAATTGTTCTTTTGGCGTGGCCTCTAGAAAGTTTTTGGGCTATATAGTCAATTAGAGAGGAATCGAGACAAACCCAGAAAAAGTGAAGGAGATTCTTGACATGGAAGCTCTCAAATCAGTGAAAGAGGTCTAGCGCCTCATAGGGTGGATCACCGCGCTGAGTCGTTTCGTGTCGCGATCTACGGACAAATGCAAGCCTTTCTTCAAGGCCATCAAAAAATCAAAAGAATCCGCGTAGACAGAGGAATGCCAGATCGCTTTCACTAAGTTGAAGGAACACCCCTCCTCTCCCCCTCTGCTGTTCAAACCTTTACCAGGGGAAACATTGTGTTTATATCTGGCCATCTCAGAATCATCAATCAGCGCGGTCTTGATATCCCCCATGGAGAAGCTTACCTGCGCTCTCGTAGTTGCTTCCAAGAAACTACGACCTTACTTCCTTGAGTATACAATCGACATCCTGACGAGTGCTCCTCTAAGGCAGGTTCTTCAAAAACCCGACCTATCAGGTGGCTTGGTCAAATGGTCGATAGAACTCAGCTAGTACGACATCAACTATAAACCAAGGACCGTCATCAAGGGACAGGCCCTAGTCGACTTCATAGCTGAGTTCACTCCTGCTAGCCCAACCTTAGTGACACGGACCATTCAACTTGGGAACTATATGCCAACGGATCCTCCACAAGCCACGCGTCTGGAGCCGAAATCGTTGCCATCAGTCCTACTGGGAATTATTACTGCCAGACTATTATGTTTGGCTTCCCCGCGAAAAACAACAAAGCTGAATATGAAGCTGTCTTGGCTGGGATCAGTATGGCAAAATCAATGGGCGTCAAAAGGGTAATCATCAAGAGCGACTCTGAGCTCATGGTAAACCAAACGAGCAGTGTCTTTGAGGTGTGGGGCGAAAAGCTTTCCCGATACCAGAGCAGACTTCTGGAAGAGCTGAACGATCTGGATCACTTCGAGATTACGCGAATCCCGAGAGCTGAAAATAGACATGTAGATGATTTGGCTAAGTTGGCGACCAGTAAAGGGGCAAGCGAGCTTGGCAGCATCCCAATTGGTGAGTTAGCAACCTCATCCATGGCCAAAACGGAGGTAGCGACAGCAGAAGTCAGCCTCTCAAACAACTGGATGGACCTTATCATCTAGTTTTTAAAAGAAGGAGTGGCCCCCAGGCGTGGAGGCTAAAAGGCTGAGACATCGGACTGCTATATTCTAGCTAATCGATGGAAAGCTATACAAGAGAAGTTTCGCCAGATCTCTGCTAAGGTGTCTCGACCCCGCTGAAGCGCGAGCTATTTTAGAAGAAATACACTCTGGAGCCTATGGCAACCACTCAGGCGGACTAGCTCTTGCACACAAAATCCTAAGGCAAGGATACTACTGGCCCAACGTCCAAAAGGACACGATCTATTTCGCCAAGGATTGTGACAAATGTCAAAGATTCGCCCCCTGATTAGGAGCTCTCCAGAAGAGTTAACCTCAGTCACAAGACCCTGGCCTTTCGCCAAGTGGGGGATTGATCTCATCGGCAGATTTTCAAAAGGCAAAGGAGGAACTCAGTTCGCCATTGTTGCTGTTGATTACTTTATAAAGTGGGTCGAAGCCGAAACCCTCGCCACCATCACAGAACAAAAGATGACAAGTTTCATCTGGAAATCAATCGATTGCAGACTCGGAGTCCTAAATGCTATAATCAAGGACAACGGCAAACTATGACAGCCTCAATCCTGCGTCGCTTGGGTGAAGAAAATGAGACAAGTTTATAAGTTAAGAGACCTACTTCATCGGACATGAGGCCTTATGGGTGAGAACCCAAGAGCAAAACCGTACGGACTAGGCCCAAAGCAGACAATATCATGTCAAAGTGGAGCGGATCGTTACAGATGGTATCAGAGAAGAGCCCAACCGGAGTGTGGCCAACGAGGACGTTGGGCCCCCTTAGGTGGGGTGATTGTGATAGCCTCAATACCACATCGCTTTGGTAGAGAAAGTGAGACTAGTTTATAAGCCAAGAGACCCACTCTAACTGACATGAGGCCTTTTGGGTGATAGTCCAAGAGCAAAACTGCGCGGGTCAGGCCTAAAGCAGGCAATATCACGTCAAAGTGGAGCGGGTCGTTACAGATATTGTGATAGCCTCAATCCCACATCGCTTTGGTAAAGAAAGTGAGACCAGTTTATATGCCAAAAGACCCATTCCAACTGACATGAGGCCTTTTGGGTGAGAGTCCAAGAGCAAAACCGTGCGGGGTAGGCCCAAAGCGAACAATATCATGTCAAACTAGAGCGGGTTGTTACAGATGGCATCAGAGAATAGCCCAACCGGAAGTGTGGCCAACGAGGACGTTGGGCCCCCTTAGGTGGGGTGATTGTGATAGCCTCAATCCCACATCGCTTTGGTAAAGAAAGTGAGACCAGTTTATATGCCAAGAGACCCACTATAACTAATATGAGGCCTTTTGGGTGATAGTCCAAGAGCAAAACTGCGCGGGTCAGGCCTAAAGCAGGCAATATCACGTCAAAGTGGAGCGGGTCGTTACAGATATTGTGATAGCCTCAATCCCACATCGCTTTGGTAAAGAAAGTGAGACCAGTTTATATGCCAAAAGACCCATTCCAACTGACATGAGGCCTTTTGGGTGAGAGTCCAAGAGCAAAACCGTGCGGGGTAGGTCCAAAGCGAACAATATCATGTCAAACTAGAGCGGGTTGTTACAGATGGCATCAGAGAATAGCCCAACCGGAAGTGTGGCCAACGAGGACGTTGGGCCCTCTTAGGTGGGGTGATTGTGATAGCCTCAATCCCACATCGCATTGGTAGAGAAAGTGAGACCAGTTTATATGCCAAGAGACCCACTCCAACTGACATGAGGCCTTTTGAGTGAGAGTCCAAGAGCAAAACCATGCGCGCTAGGCCCAAAATAGACAATATCATGTCAAAGTGGAGCGGGTTGTTACACAAGCAATTCGTTAATGCAAGGTTCAAGTCATTTTGCGAAGAATTGGGCATAAAAAATTTCTATTCTATGCCCCATCACCCGCAGACCAATGGACAGGTCGAGGCCGTCAACAAAACCATCAAGTAAACGCTGAAAAGACGTCTGGAAGCCTTAAGTAGGGCTGGGCTGAAGAGCTCCCCGTAGTTTTGTGGTTTTATCAAATGACCTGCTGAACTGCGACTAGGGAAACCCCTTTCTCTCTCACGTATGGAGCTGAAGCTATGATCCCCGTTGAGTTGGAGGTCCCCACTTCCAGAGTGGCCCACTACAACGAGGCAGAGAACAATAAACTCCTTGCTAATGAGCTCGACCTTATCACGGAAAAGAGGGAACTGGCAGACATCAGAAATGCGATGTATAAATAGAAATGTGCCAAATTCTATAACGCTAAGGTCAGAGCCCGACGGTTTGATGTTGGCGACCTAGTCCTGTGCAAAGTCTTCCTCTCTTCCAGAGAGCCAGCTTCAGGGACCTTGGGCCCTAGCTGGGAAGGTCCCTATCGAGTCAGGAGGGTCTTATCAAATGGGGGCGTACGAACTTGAAGACATGTACGGGGACAAATTAATGCCTCCCTGGAATGCGGAGCATTTGAAGAAGTATTATCAATAACCGGGTATCAGCTCTAACAATTATCTAGTTTGCTTAACACCTGTGTCCTTACTTCTCCACCCCCTATAAAAGAAAAATCTAGGATCGAGTAAGGTTATGCAATCTGGGCGGGAAAAAGCTTCCTGTCAGCTACCTGACACTCGTCTTAGAAAGATTTAACTTTTATGTTGACGGCCTCCCATCCAAGTCAGCAGGTCTGCAAACAAAGCCGAACCAGGCATTTGGCTAGCAACCTAACACTTGGGATTAAAGGTCACTCTACTAAAACTGGAATCAATTTCTAGTTTAGCGGCCCGACACGTGTGCTCTTCCGATCTCTCAGACTTATTGTCTATTACCTAAACTAGAACGAGCTTCTGGTTAAGCGGCCTAACATTTTGGTCTAAGGACTGTGCAAGTAACAACGAGAAGTAATGAGTGACGAAATTATTCAAACGAGCAGACAGTTGAGCGGAAAAAACAGATCGGAAGAGCGTCGAAACCTTCTTCATTCATACAAACAAAAAAAAGTGAACCTTACAATACAAGCCTAGTGAATAAAGAAAGGGGAGCGCGAACCTCAACTTCCTCGCCAGCAAGAGCAGCAGCCTCATTATCCTCATCATCTGAGCTTTTGTAGATGCAGTCTTGCCTGAGTTTGGACACTTGATCCTGAAGGAAAGCCAAGTCATATTTAGGCCTGGTTTTCTTGATCTCTCCAAGAAGCTCCTTGGCCATTTCATAGTACAGCCTGGCATTTGCCTGCTTGTATTCCTCTGAGGCCTTGTACTTGGCTACGGCCTCCTAGTACCCGATCAACTCCTTGGACGCAGCCCAGCTCTCTACCTCCTTTAGGGCCTGCTCATGATTCGACCTCTCGGTCACTAGTATGCTCTCCAGGCCCTCAATTTTCTTCCTAGAAGCCTCTAGCTCGTTCCGCAGCATAGCAGCCTCCTCCTTGGAGACGGCAAGGTCTTGCTCCTTCTCTTTCAGAGCCAACTCAGCCTCCTCTTTTGCCTTAGCTGCCTCGCCCGCCTCCCGGGTCATCTTCTTGGTATCACTAATGACCCGGCGAAGGCAAGCCTCGGCGTGCTGCCCCATAATGGCTAAACGGGCCTTGATGACCGCACTTGTCTGATGAATTTCAAGGAGGGACATGGATGCCATATAATTCTCCCATTTCTTCGACTAGCTCCTGGCCACTTCGCTGATCACATCAGTGACATTCCCAGGCAACCCCTCTACCGGCTTCTCCAACGGCCTCTTAGCAAGGTTGAAACGGAGCAGAGCCTTGGGTCCTTTATCTTTGATTTGCTCCAGGGTAGCCCACTTATTCTGCTGAACAGGGAAGAACAGGTCCTCTGTGAGCAGGTCGAGGGTCCCCTCTCCCCGAGTTGGCAACTCCTCGCCGCCTGAGGCTGAAACCAGGGGCAATGAGTTAGAAGAAGAGCCCGGAGGAGTAGAAGGAAGCTCAGCTCTTTGACACTTTGCCGGGGGGTCTGCCACCACTAGATTAGTGCTCTTCCGATCTACCTTCTTGCCTGCTGCTTTCTCCCACTGGCGCTTCTTCAGCTCTTTTTTCTCCAATGCGGCATTAACTTCCTCGAACGACCTCATGTCCTGGGCTCGGCAAACCTTTTTGTCTGAAGACAAAAAAGAGGGGGAAAGAAGAAAAACCATCAAGCCATCAAGTAATTGAAAAGGAGCTCACCATCTAATCTCTTCTCGCTCGGTTGAGGAGTGTTGATGCGATGTTCTGACCTAGGCGCTCCGGCCTCAAGTAGAGAATCGTCGCTGGTAAGGTCTCTGGCATGGCGATCTTCTTTCTCCAACCCCGCGACCTCTTCAACCCGCTTATAGAAGGTCGGAGTTATCAACTGTCACCTATCTTTTCCTAAAACAGAAAGAAAAAAAATTTAAGTATTAGCTCAGTGGCGCCGGAGAAACATTAATTGTCAGACGTGTGCTCTTCCGATCTTTCATGAAGCTCGTCACCACATTTGTATCCTGATGATCTGGGCTCGGTGGGGGTACTCCAGTTGCCTTCTACCCAGAACCAATTCTCCTTCCAGTCAGAGACGGACTCCCAGATCCCCTTCACTAGGTTTCCCCAAAGGCGCTGGCCGCCTGAGTTCTGGCGAGCTGACATGTAGTACCAGTTTTTGCCTCCTGAGGCTGAGGACTTCAACGCATAGTAAGAATCGAAATCCTCAAGGCTTGGATACCCCCAGCCCCTACGCTGCCACAAGGAAAAGACCCCTATGATGGTCCTCCACCCAGTTGTGGGATCTGAGTAGGAGCAACCCCCAAAATTGAAACAATTTGGTCACAGGCCTGGGAAGAGGAACCCTGAACCCGACATCAAACATCTTCGTGTTGACGACCACGCACCCCCTCAGAAGGTTATAGGATCTTTCTCCCTCATAAGGAACCCTGAAGTCAACGTCATCCGGCACGTTGCAACGGCGAAGGATGACGCCCAAATCCTCCTCCGTCACTTGCGAGGGAATATCCTTAGCCTCCCACTGTAAATATTCTTCCGTCGGCGCCGCCGCCGAAGGCCGTCCGCTTGAACTTGCCTCCGTTTCCTCTTCCTCATTCACACTCTCTGCCAAGACAGCCTAAATCGCCGGCTCCATTTCTCCCCCACCAGAGCATTTAGCGCCAACCCGAGAAACCTCATCTCCTTCGCTTGTCATACCGATTTGTCTCAAAAGTTACCAAGAGACCTCGGGAATGATGAAGAAAAATTACCTGGAGAAGCAAAGTCCTCTAGAAGCTTTCGAACGAGAGATTCTTGAGCCAAGAAAGATGAGAGATCAAAGAGGAGATGGGGGTGAGATGAAGAATGTAAATACGGGAGGAAATACAGCTTGACAGCAGTACGTTTCTTCGGGAAGCGAAAAGGCACCAATCAAATTAATGATTATGCCTGCGAGTTCCCTAGAACACGCCACTCCATTAAACGGCGACCACGTGGAGAGGAAAATTAATTTCGAAATTCAAAGAGACAAATTTCAGGCGGCAAAAGTTTTGGGGTAAACCGTCTGCACTTCTTCAAGGCTGCTGATCTGCGGTATCACGAACAGCTACCATGAGGGGGCATTTTGAATTCACCAGGTTGCAGAAAGTCAACACAGGTCAAAGGTCAACAGAGGTCAACGGTCACTAGGCCTTGAGAGTAGACCCTGAGCGCCTCACCTAACCCAGCGACCTGTCTACCCAATGACCACTAGATCTAGTGACTCAGTTCAGAGACCTCAAGGGCAGCCTTATTTTATCACTCCTGCGGCCTAGGGCATACAGGCACCTCGCCAGCGAGCTCACAGGTGCCTCAGCCAAAAGTCGTGATCCAACCAGTGTGATGGGCACGCCAACTCCGCAAACGCTTAGGAGCCCACGTGAAAAACCTTATCCCTAACAGTTGATGGGACCACCACATCGAGTACAATATGGAGGTTACTTGTACCATATGCAGTTCAAACAACCGATAGTCAAAAAGGGGAGGTCTATTCTCAGTCGATTAGACCTTTGTATCATTCATGTGGGGTCACAATAACTCTTCCGATCTCACCACTCCCAAGCAAAGTTGTCTTCTAAGCATTGTATTCGCCCATTTATCACAGATATTCTTGGCTCCTTCTTCCTTTGTTGTTTACACCGAGTATTACACGAATTTCCCATAAATATAAATCTTGTTTGTTGATTTGAAACCTAAATTTGACATCAACACATAATATTCCCCATTATAGGTTCATTCAATTAAATATAATAAGAAGCAACAAAAGAATATAGATTCAATAAAAACAAAAGAATGGTCGTATTTTTCTTAAGTTTTCTTTTTCTTTTATTTCAAACAAAAGAAATAACAATTGTTTTGTTAAACATATATATGTTCATAAAAGTCTAGATAAACATTATGTTTATGTTTCTTCCACTATTGAGATAAAAGGACAAATATTTTGTTATTTTGGCAAGAATGTTTGTACATGTTTTCATAATATTTAGATTGCTAAAGATTACAAATACTATAACTTTTCAGTATGTGACATTTCTTAGTGGTCTTGTATCTAAATTGTCTAATTATTATAAATGGTAGGATACATATGCATTCCTTAATGCCATTTTGAAATTTGACAAATATTCCATAATCTTAATATAGGTTGCACGTAGCAAAGAGTCAATTTCGAATAGAAAGCCATAATGCTAGATTTCATAGGGAAACAAATTTTGTTCTAAGTTTTTTTTGTTCAATGCACAGATTACCAATGAGATTTCTTTTAATTGCTTCTCCTAACTGTACATAAGAATAACCTACATGTGTGCTCATTTATTCGTATGAGGTGTTTTGAATAAATCTCAAATCTTAACCTTCTTTACATTAACATATGTGATGTGAGTTCGGACACATAATTTGGCATGTGCTCTTGGACAAAATTAAAATGGAAAAATCCTTTACGTAGTGCTTACAAGCGTAAAATGTATATTAATTCCATACAGGTCATATTTATTAAGCTTCTTTACGACATCAAAGCTGACAAGTATAATTACACTACATTTTATGTATGAAATTTCTTTTAGAACTTTGCACGGGTGGAAATCTAGTTAGGAGGATTAAAGAGATTAATATTTCAAAATATATTCACTGCTCATGTTTTGTTAGTGTTTGGTGACTCAAATTCTATCTTTGGGCCCGACTGAAAGTTTGCCACGGCACAAAATTATTTATCTAACGGGGTTCCGTGGTACTGTAAGATACAAAAAATTACCATCATCATTGATAAAGTGGAACTTTCTATGGTCTCTGCTCGTGGGTTTTTCTCCATGTTCTAGCGTTTCCTAATTAAAACAAATGTGTTGTATATTATCATTCCTTTCCTTAACATATATACTCTTTAATTTATCTTATCTGGGTTAATTTCATTTACATTAACGCGATGTGTTTCTAAATAATATCATTGCACAATTTCCCCAAAAAAAATTAAAATAAAATCATAAACTAAAACTTGCACTCAGCTGGTCAAATGCCAAACTAAATGAATCTTCTATCCAAATAAATAACATTATTTGTACTCTGTAGGAGAGGAAAAATAAATGTACAAATAAATGCATTTGTCATTTATTATTATCTTTGAAAATTAAACGGTTGATTTGAAAAGTGAAATTTGCAAACACGCGATCCAGGATAAATGGCCGAAACGAAAACATATATATATATATATTATATAACCTTTTTTTTCCCACCCATTTTTGTTGCGGTAACTCTTGTATTCAATCTGTTGTGGTACATTTTCTTTCCTTTCTCTCTCTCTCTTTTTTTTTTTTTTTACCAATTTTTCTTTTTAGGTTTTAATTTTTTTCCCATGCAGACTCCATCCCTTCCTTCCCACTTTACCTTCCGAGAGTTGCAGAATCTCATTTCCCAATCCACCATGAAAGTTGGACTATTTTTTTCTCCGTAATCTTGGTTTAATCTCTTCCATCTTCGGCAATTTTTCTTTTCTGGGTGCAGGATTTTCCTAACTCGAAATTTGGAATTTCCTTGATAGAAGGGGCTTTTATTCCGTATATGGACCAACTCTTTCCTATCAATATATGTTTTATATATATATATATATATACACACACACATATATATCTTCGAATAGAATTTTTTTCTTTACTATATTGACTCATGACTGATTAGCACTTTAATTCCTTTTTACTGTATTATTTTCCTTTTCTAAAAACTCAAAATTTGGAATTTCCTTAATAGAATGGGCTTTAATTCCGTATATAGACGGACTCTTTCCTATCTATGTATGTTATATATATATACATATCATCGAATATAATTTTTTTCTTTACTATATTGACTGATGACTGATTAGCACTTTAATTCTTTTTTATTGTATTATTTTCCTTTTCCACCACAACTTTCCTTTGCTTGCAGGACTCTATCTTGAAATATGCTATCTTTTCCTAACTCAAATTTTGGAATTTCCTTGATAGAGGGGGCTTTAATTCCATATATAGACTGACTCCTTCCTCTCTGTATATGTTATATATATCTGATGTATATGTTATATATATCTGATCATGTTGAGTGCTTTGGACAAATGAACATGACACGCACAATGCAGTTGAAAGTGGATGGTGCCTTCCAAGCATGACGCCGCGACCACTCTCAGATTTTGTGAGTTGAGATGGTTCTGCATGGTAGACATGTTTGATTTACTCATAGCGTTCTTTTTCTATCCATGTTTTGGCCTGTTTGTGTTTGATTACGACTACGTCTTGTGTCTCATCATTTGTTTTCTTTCTTTGTTAATTGCGTTATTATTTTTTATTATTATTTTATTTTTGTCTTACATCTAATGAAGATAATGCTTAATTTTATTATTATTGTTATTATTTTGGATTATATTGCCTGCCTTATGTATAACAAGTGATCTCATTGTTAATTTCAATTCTTCTATTAATTTCAAGTCTTCCTTATGTAAGTAATATATAGATTAGTCATATTTACACATTGATATATTCTTTAACTATGAAACTAAACTAAATCTTTGTTTTTTATCACTTCTTAATTAAAACTGATTTAAAGGCAGATTATAGAATTTGTGGCATGTGGATCTACGGCTGTACAAACGGGTTTCGCTTCTGGGTTTTTGAAGGACCAAGACCAGACCAAACATCTTCAGTTCGGTCCCGGTCACGGTCCCAAAAATGGCAAGCTCAAACAGTTTTGGTCCTGGTTCGGGTTGGGGTAATGAACTTGGTTTTTTTGGGGCTTCTCTAGGCTTGTGAAAAAACTTTTCTACAGACTTAGTAACGTAAAAAGACATAAAACAAAGTTTAGAACAAACAAATAGAAGGGTTTTATATACAACAAAAGTATTAACATGCCTCTATAACGTAGAAGTACTAGACTTACTTGTATTTTTTTTTTATTTTAACAAATCTAAAATTATTAAATATTTGAAATATATATCCTAAATTGGAAAATAAATTTAAAAATCATAAGTATTGTATCAACTTTATAATTTTAACAATTTTATGATACAATTTTGATATTTTCAAAAGGTAAAAGATGGATAATTCCTACTTTATTATACATTTATAAGGATTAAATATTATAAAAATGATGAGATCGGAAGAGCGTCGTATCAAAAATAAATAACACTTACCACTTAAAATAAAAGCAAGAAAATCCATTTCACAATTTTTACCAATAAGAAAACTATTTAAATAAATGAGAAGATGTATAAGCACAAATTCTCCACGTGTATATATGTAAATATATATATATATTATATAATAATAGCATATAACTTAAATATAGTCAATAAACATATTATAAATCTGAACAATTTCTTTAACAAAATCTTTACAATGTTACAAATTCTAGTAACATTATATATTAATACAATTGTTCTTGACTATTGTTAAAAAAATAATATAATAATGACGATTTTTGAAGAAGTTTACTGGCTAAAAAATTTCAACTTGAAAAAGAAATTTAGTGGTATTGCTTTAACTTTTTGATTGTCCCACATTGAAAGTTTTGTAAAAAGGTAATATGATTAGAGCTTATAAATAATATGTCTTTGTGCAAGTTTCTTTGTAAAGAAAATTTTGTGGACTTTGAAGCAAATTAATAATTGTCTTGGTCATTTATGTTTAGCTTTAAGTTTAAATGATTGTCCTATATTGAAAGTTTTGTAAAAAGATAACATGATTGAGACTTATAAATAAGATAGGCCTTTGTGCAAGTGACTATGTAAGAGAAATGGTTTTGATTCTTGTCTTTTGGGTATTATGAAAAGTAAAAACCGGGATTCAAAAAAATAAATAAATAAAAAATAAAATCAACCGGTCTTTGATTGAGTTTCCGGGTTTTCAAGAGAAAACCCGAGACCGGACCGGATTGGACTGGTCTAGGGCCAAAATGACCGAAAACCGGTTATTTTGGCCCAAAACCCAGAAGGGGACCGGCCGGTTCGATCTGTTTCGGGCCGGTTCAACCAGTCCCCTCTTTTTACACACCCCTATGTGGATCCTTTGAGGACTTTTTTGGGGTTTATTATTGGATATCAATATAGGCTTCTTAGTTATGCTGTTTGGTGTTACTTAAGGTTAATCTTTAATAGGATAGTATGCTGGAGTGTATTGTATGGTGACAAGTCTATTGTCAGTCACACCCTTACTTGAATGGCTGTCAGTTTTTTATACTAACTTCTTGGGTACAAATGTAAGGGAAATTATCTTCTACTATAATTATGTTTAATTTTATACACATGTTTATTGTAGTGGAGTTAAAACAGAGTCTTTATTTAATTTTTATGGTCTTACATTCAAAATCACCACGCACATCTGGCTATTAGAAATGGGATTACATGATGTCTTGTACGAAAAACTATGGTGTTTCCATATGCACATAATCCAAAACCATCTTCAAATAATATAGTTGTGATTTTTTTAACTAAAAAACTATGAGTGGGCCAAAAATCATAATCGACCTAATCAAACCATAACTAAGCCAAGCAGTCCGATTTAATTCGGTTTTTCTAAATTTCAAGTGGTTAATTTTGGTTGTATTTTTCATTTCAAAACCAACGATAAATCCATAATAACTAAAGTAAAAGATTTGATTTCAGAGTTATTTGACTTAATTCTCGAGTCAAGTTTCTAAAATAAAAAATAAATAAAAATTGAAAACTAGGTACTTTTTCTACTCCCTCTTTGTAACTTCATTACTATATATATAACACAAACCACAAAGTGGAGTCACGATCTCATGATTAAATCATGTAGTATGTTTTTAATTGTGAAAAATATATCGTTATGTAACCTAATTAACCAAACCAAAATAGAACGGTTTGGTTTTTGGTTTGATTTTAGCATTACAAAATAACTTAATGGTTATTTTTTACAAGACCCCTTATTCTTAGTTCGTTTTAGTTCTTTTGAAACCATATATCTAATCAAATCATGCCTGAGGCTACCATCAACAATGTCCCCCTTGAATAATTTTAAGTAACATGTACATTCATTTCTAGAAATTGTGAGCACTTATTTAGCCGATGACACCATTTTTGTCGACATCTTTTTATCATTTTGGATAGCAATTCGATTTATATAGATATGGTTAGAATTACATTACTCGAGACCGGCTTGGAACCCATATGAGTGCATGTATGCATGTCACGTAAAATTTTAATTTCACATAACATTCATATATGTACTCACATGGGACGACAAGTATCATAATGATACTGTTTGTGAGTGTTAGAAAATTTTCATATATATAAGTTGTGATTACTGAATTTAATTATGTCCTCATTCCCGCTGTATCTACACAATCCAAAATGAAAATTTTCTAAAGAGATAAATCAGACTCTAAAAATAAAGCATCGTTGCTCACATAATCGAATTTAACAAAAGTAATCTCCCAGGCTCTATTTTTAGAGCCTAATCTATTTCTATAGTCGCATTGATCCAAAACCATCTTCTAACGATAAAGTTGTGACTTTTTTAAGGGAGTCTCTCTCAAAAATGTCCCCCCTTAATAATCTTCAAACAGGGTACGAGTACAATCATTTCAAAAAGTTGTGAGCGCTTTTTATCTGGTTTGGCCACATTTTTGTCCACTTCTTTATATCATTTTTAGTAATTGTGACCACTTCTCTTTCTAGTGTCTAGAATTAATGCTAGAAATAGCAACTCAATTGGAAACCATTATATATGTAGGACAAAAAATAACAGAACTATTAAAATTTTTCAAGCACTCACGGTGAGTGTCATAATAG
>CAVNYN010278224.1:1458-22572 GCA_963692815.1 Nyctanthes arbor-tristis
TACAAAGATTATGTTTGAGAAAATGTATAAGTGAAATTATTTATTCAATGTTGTGGTTAATTAAATAATTATAAAATTGGAATTTGAATACCTTATTGCAATGATGTTGAGTAATTGATGAATACTTAATGTTGCATTCAAGTTTTCTTATGAAGGTAATAATTAGGTAAAATTGGTCCATTTTATGTGAAGATTGTATTTGTTTAAATTATGGGAATTGGTCAATTTAAAATATGGAATGATTGTCTTATGAGAATTAAAGCTTACTTGCTTCTATTTGAATTCATATTTGAGAATCTTATAAAATTTTCTAAGTCAAAGAATAACATGAGAACTTGTGTTATTTGTTAAATGGTTATATTAGAATTATTGGCACATTGATCTTGAAAGTGGCTAAAGGCCTTCACTTGCTAAAAGAAAATAAGTTAGGCCGGTCTCTCCTCTTCCTCAAGTGGAATATTGCAGCGTGATGTGGGTCGCATAAAATAAGTGTTCGGGGAATGTAATTGGAGAGTTATTTGGGTTATGTTGGAAAAACATATAGTTTTCCATCACATTTACATTGGCTGCCTAAAGTTATTTAGCAAACTAGACTTCTCTGCTTCTAGTCATTTAGTGGATTTATTTACTTTTTTGTTGAAAATTTGATCGTCTTTGTATAGTATTATGATTAATAATTGATCATTGGCCATTTATGTAGTTAGAATAATGCATTTTGGAGTTTTATATTTTCATCTTATATTCAATCTAGTAAAGCTAATGTGGGATTTTTTTAGATTTGTTGCTGTCAATTATTTTGGAATACTTGTTATCATGAATAAGAGTAATGGTTCTTGACATGTACTTTCAAAGTCTACAAAGTCATAGAATTTTGACAAAAACAAATCTCATGAGAATTATTTAAGCTCTCATCTAGGTAAGAGACCATGTCTTATTTCATTGGATGGTCTATGTGTCTTATTTCGAATCAATGATTTGGGGAAAGTAATATTATAAACTTTCATTAATCCTATTTAGTTGTTATAGGCTTGTATAATAAGTAATAATTTAATTATGCTAAGCTTTTATTCCCCTCCATCTCTAATAGTTATTTGCAGACTTTTTAATTGGCATCTTTTGCTAGCCAAGTTTCTTTTACATTAATGATCAATTAGACTTTTGCTGGCATAAGAGCTCCTGAAATATTAATATTCAAGAAATTCACTGGTTATGATGCTGGTAGAACAACTAATTGATCCCTATATATATACATATATATCTTCACAAGTAAATCCTTCCTATGTCATGGTATTCTTTCTTTGTCATGCATCATGGGGCAAGAATATCCTTATGAGTGTGATCAAGTTGTATTATTCTTAGCTGGAAGGTTGGGTAATGACAAGTTTGCTGAATAAAAATATTGTTTATTATTTACAGATGCAATATGTATCATGGAAGTCTATTCTTGTAGTTGCTTATCTGTCTATTAACTTAATAGCAATATACTAAAATGTGGGTTTTATTATCTTGGTAGGATGAGAAGCTTATCAAAGGTTATGAACATATTGTAGATTTTGTACAAGAACATCTAACATGATGAATATAATGCAATATCAGCGAGCAATTCTTCAGAGGAGACATCTAGAGAAAATCAAGATGGTCTACAAAATATTATAATCTCCATGTTGTCCATTCTTGATGTGAATGTGGGGATCAAATCTGTGGGTTAGAAGATAGTCATTTTTGGGATATTGGAATGATTATGCTTTTCATAGTTTTGTGTGGGTAGATTAAGGCTTCGTCTACTCGTTTTGAGTATAAGCATAACGCTTGGTTTGACCTTTTACTACATTTTGAATTTAAAGTTATGTAGATTGGTTTCAAATAATGTCTCTATTATATTTTTATATTGTTCTTAATTTTAAAGAGTAATGTAAGAATTAAAAAAAAAAAAATACCCTTAGCATACAATGACTCTCGTGACAAAAATTTATTTGGGACCACAAGGATGTTTTCTCTACAAGTGGTTTTGCTTGCGAATAATTATTTGTGACGAGAAGGATCTTAGGCCTACAAATGGCTCTTCCTACAAATACTTGTTTTTGACAAAAAGAATCTTTTATCTAAAAATAGCTCTCTACAAAAATCTGTTTGTGACAGGAAGGTCCTTTTGCCTAAAAATCACTCTCCCTACGAAAAGCAATTTGTGATGGAAACGGTCGTTTAGCCACAAATGCTTCTCCATACAAAAATTTATTTGTAACAAAAAGAAGCTTTAGCCCACAAATAAGTCTGTATGGAAAGCATTTTGACGACAAATTATATTTGTCTGCAAAAGGTTTGTAGGGCTAGAACTTAGCCGACAAAGTTGTTAACTTTGTCGTCTCAACCCTTTTGCTACGATGATTACCCTACAAACTTAGCTATAAACTTTTTTTTTCTTGAGAGAGTTTTACCTATAAATTCTTACTTGTCCTGACAAAAAAATTTTGTGGGAAAAGACAAAAAATCTTATAGTGAACTTAGAAGTTTGTTCCTGAGATCACTCTCTATATATATATATCAATAATTCACTAAATGTGTAACTTCTTTTAGAAATTTGAGCTCTCTAATATTGATTTCCTGTTTGTGAATAATAGAAAAAATAGCATACATATGTTTTTATTGGACAGAGGAAGCTCACCTTACTTTATTAATGTGTATTTTCCATTTAGTAGGAGCAAAAAGCGTTATACACCAGTTTCTATTAAAGCATTCAACTTGGTTCACAAGTAAAAAAATAAGCACAAAAGTTGGATTGATGAAACACATCTAAATAGATGGAGGTAAGTTTGATATCTTTTGAGGAATACTTTCAACTTCTTATATTAATTAATGATAGGTTAAGGTATCGCAGGATTCACACAACTATTTGACACCCTTGGCAAGAAGATTCAATAACTCAAGTTGCAAGCATATGTAAGCGGTAGAGTTCAAGGTTATGGAGATTCATGCCTACCGAGTAATGAGAGGAACAAAAAATTATTTGAGTTAGCATTTTAAGGGAGATATTGATGTTAGGAACATGATATGATGTTACCACTTGTTATCTACGATTGAGATGATATTCTTTTTTCACTCATTGTAATTTTTATTTACATTCATTCTGTTTCAGTTTTTATTGAATTAGAAATACTTTTTTTTTTAATATTGAAACATGAATAATAATAATAATAATAATAATAATAGTAATAATAATAATAGTATAGGCGTCAATTTTATTATTTATTTAATTAAATTTGAATGTACTAGGGCTTATAAACGACTCACTACAATTTATATTTATGAATTATTTAATTAATTATGAGAGTACTCATAAGTGCCCTTATTGTTTAATTGGGGCATTAATTTAGTGCCCCTATTGTTGTCAATTTGATTGGGGCATATAATTAAGCGACTCTAATGGAACTTTATCCTACGTGACATTTATGTTTTTAGGGGCGTTTTTAGTGTCCAATCTGCCTCTATTTATTATTAGAGGCACCATTTATAGAGGCACTAACTAATTCGCCTCTCATTCACTTAGATGCGTTTTAACTTTGTTTTTTGCCCCTAGTTATATTATTTGAGGCACTTCTAAATGTCTCTAATACTCCAAAAGTTAGTAGTGTTACAAGGGATCCTCACTACAACCCTTACACTCTCAAGTCTAACTCCAACTAAAGGAGAAAAGATTGCAACCCTAAACTCAGTCTCACACCAAAGACAACACAGAGAGGACGAGAGAATATACAAACTCAAAGAAAACCCTAGTAGCGTACATTATGAATTTGTTAACCCTAAAAGTGAGACGTCTGCAGCCTTAAATGCCCCAAATGAACAGCACAGATGAATCTTGATGAATGGATGGCTGTGATCAAAATACTTGACCCAATTTTAGGATCCGCAAGTTTTTAAGATGGGCCGTTAACTGGGCTGCGCTGACTGGGCTGGACCTGGTGCACCAATTGGGTCATTGTTTTCACAGATCGCACAGGTGCTTTATCAGTAACACAAAAATTAAGAAAAGCATTTTAAGTTGAGAAAATCAATGCAACTTTCGACATTCACCCTTTCTAGAGTCTTGACCTTTTCGGTGATTATCATTAATCTAAAATTAGAAATTAAAAGAGGGAAAAATGGTAAATATATCTACGCAAAATCGAAAATAACCAGCAAGAGTTAGAAGGCTGTGACAATCGATATAGAAACCCAAAAAGCAGAATGGAACATGAGCCCCACAAGAAAACCATAGCAAAAATTGCCTACTTGAACCTGAAAATCATAACTGTAAATGATAAGATGAAGCCAAAAGTAGTGAAGGTTAACAGAAGTAAAAATCTTAGATGAAATTACCTGATGGAGAGGAAAGTATGAAAATTCAAGAGTGATAATTCTTGAGTCCGAGATAGAGAGAAATTCTGTGTCTTGGAGAAGGAACAGAAATGGGTTCTGTTAGGAAAGAAAGAGTGGGTTGGCAATTTTAGAAAAAGGGAGATATTTGAGGGGTATTTTTGGTAACACAATATTTTCTTGACAAAGTTCGCTCTTTTAAAGAGAAAAAGATATGCTGTATTTTTAGATCTGACCATGTAAAAGTAAACTCATTAATCTAAAAAGACCCAACAAAAAAAAAAAATTACACCACTGTAAAGATTTATGGGGATGTGGGATATAAAACATTGACTTTTGCTTTGTACTTTTTTCTTCTTACAAGACTCCATACCTAAAAGCAAAAATAGAAAGAAAACAGGGAAAATATAAACTCTGAGTTCAGGCTCGAGGTACAGGGCATCGGTTTGACAGATGGCTGGACAGAGCTACGAATGGCTTGGCCGAGCTACCCTGTCTCCATATGTTCCTGCATGCATGCCTCTACAATCTTTTATAGCAATGATTTATGAAAATTATTGTTTCAGCTAGCGCTGGGAAGAACCATTTATGAAGATTAATAATTATACTAAGTTTTGTTTGTTTATTTATATATTAATTAATATTAATTATTACATCCGTCTTAAAAAAATATTTCAGTATTTCATTTTAGGCTGTCCCAAAAAGACAGTCCAGTTGCTATATCAAACGTGTATTTAGTTTTTTATTTCCATATTTGCCCCTATTTAATTAATAAATTTAATCTATCTTAATACACACATATTTTAGGGATAAGCATTCTTTCAATTTCAATTCTTATAATTTAAAGTCATTCACACTATATATAACCATTCAAATTTCTTCTCAATAAATTTATATTGGTAATTATTCTCACATTATTAATTAGGTATAAATATTAAAATTAGAAAAATGCCTGTAAAATTAATGCTCCAACAAAAATACCTACCGCTTCTTAATCTACATAAAAATACCTACCGTCCTATCTTTAGGGAACGGAGGTAGTATTATTATTAGTACTATATCTAGCCTATAAATAATCACTTGTCGAGATGTCAATTGCGTGAAATTTCCAAGTACCTTCCACTACAATACAAAGCGTAATTACAAAAAAAAACTAGACCATGTGAAGAGTACGTTTCAGTGAGGCACGCCATTCTTCAATATAAGCTAATTGACCATGTGATAGACAAGGTATTTCATACTTGTTTAAAGCTTTAAGAATATGTTGAGTTTCACCATAGAGGCAGGCTGCTTCCTCTACACCTTGCTCCCACTCTTCTATGACATTTTTGTAACATTTTTCGAGTATAACGTGAGGCAAATTGGTGAGGCATGCGGCAAATATGTCGGCAACCATGGTACATATTTTGTCGAATACTTGGTCATTTTCCAAATCATGTAGCAACAAAGTCTTGCTTATTTTGTACATTGAATTTGCAGCTACAATATTATCAGGCCAATTGACATTATTCTTGAATTCTTCCAACAACTCTTCACTTAGGATTGCAAGGGTTTCAAGAGTTTCCCTTGAGGATTGTGATTCACATGCCAATTTCTTGAGATCCACATGTAGCCACTTGTGCTTCAATTCAACTCCAATCCATACAAATTCTGCTGCCTCCTTGCTTCTCACCAATCTTTTTGGGGTATCCATACTTTCTACTAGTTGTACGTACTTGAAACCTTCAATCACGCCCCGTAACAACCTATCCTTCTTTTGTTTTTGAATGTTGGGAAGAGCAACCACAATTGTTGTTAGGACTACTACTGGGAGAGACCAACAACTAGGAGGTTCTTCGAGAATTATAGTTGAAACTTGATCACTCTCAAAATCCAAAACACCATTGAAGTTGGTGGAATTCTCTAAAAGATCCATCAAATATCTAGGACATTGTTTGGCACCCAATTTTGTGAATAAATTTATTGAAGTGTGGATGAATTCTAGGTATTTGTCTTGTATTATCTCACCTTCAAGTACTAAAACATGGTTTCTAAGTTCTTGCAGGTGCCCTGGTGGCCTGTGTTCGGTTTCGCTGGGATTGGTCGAGACCTTAGATTCCCTTGAGATTATCTTCTTCAGCCTCTTCAAGTACCTTATAGTTGCCTTTCGGGGCCTCTTGAAAAAAAAGACAAGGAATGGAACAAAAATTGCAGAAGTTATCATTTTTACAAATGCCAACCAGATAATGATGCCAATAGTTCCAATAGTTCCAACAGTTACCAGCCCGTGTAGTATGTATGTCATCTGACTCGCTATCTCCATTCCCGATTCATTAGAAATGGCTGATGCCTCAGATTCCTTTAAGATTATCTTCTTCACGATGACAAAAAAACTCTCAACTGTCTCTCTTGGTTTCTTAAAACACAATATGAAGAATAGAATAGAAACTACAAGTAGTATGTAATCTCGCAATATAAGTGTAACCAAAATAATGGTACCAAGAATTCCAAAAATTGAGGCTAGACCAAGTAATTTGTTTGTCAACACAATCACTAACTGAGCTCCTATAGAAATGTTGGTAAGCAGATTTTTCATCAAGTAAATAAACCTTCTCAACTTGGGGTCTCGAACTTGTAAAGGTAGAGGCCTCTTTTTCCATTCTACCAGCCTTTTAACCTCGTAAGTTTTCATGCCAAGTGAGATAATCGAGGCCGCAAATTTCTTAACATGCCAAATATTTAGAATCAACGCATTTACGATTCTGATGACAGAGGTTAGAATGCAAAGACACATTGCCAGTACTTGACAGTAAACAATATATTCTACTGACCTTTTGTAATCTGATGAAGGATCTGGCCTCCAAATAGGAATACTGAGGGATAAAGTTGTCAGTATAAGAAAGATGGTAGACATCAAGCCAAAAAAATAGTAGGCCTCTGATCGAACCATCACAAATTGAGGACTACCAGTTTTTGCCATCATCCAATACTTGCTCAAACGTGACTTTATCTTGTCTGTGTCGAACATTTCATTCTCTCGCAACTCTTCTTCTAGCATTGCTCCTTGAAGTTCTTTGTACTTGTGTTCTAAATACCTTTTACTTGCAGAAATTTTTATGGCAAAGGAAATTAATACAATGAATGAATCAACATTTAGAGAAACAGGAATAGCGTATGCTATTTTCAATCGAGAGTTAATCACCCCAGTGACCATTTGGATGGTAACATTTACTGAAAGTGTGACAATAAGGATACCGAGAGCTGTCAAGTTGACTAATATGTCTCTGTCGCTCATGGATCCTAGAGAAGGCATAAAATGAATGGTTGAAGCACACAACAGAGCAGTACTACTCAACTTTGCAAACTGGTCGATGCCACCCGGCATGTTTGTTGTTAAATCCATTGCCAGCTTCACTGCGATGGCTATCAAGGTCAAGGATGCAGCGTTTAGAGCAGAATATTTACATGGGAACCATAGTTTTAGATGGCGAATAGAATGGATCATGTCGGCAACGAGTGCTAGAACCCACACAAGAGATGCTGCTGCAGCATATAACCCAATCCATGGCATTGGTGCACTGGAGTCGACCATCGTGTATTCTTGTCCAGTAATTGCTCTACTTTCAAAAATTGGGATTGTTGGAGAGCAATGAATTTTATACTTATCTCATTGCAGTTCCAGGTCATTTTCTTGCCGTTTTTCCCAACAAAGTGCGACCCACAAGACATTGCTTGTACGTATATCCCAAAGTTCATTGTTTTGATTGAGCAAAAAGAATGAAATCCAATCAACAGAGGCTGAAAGAGATGCTTATTGTTCCAACGAAGGAGTGATTTTTGAGAGTGAAAGAGAGTTTTTATTTGTTTCCTTGGTGATGGATTGTAATATTTTTTAGACTCTCTTTCTGAAAGACTCTCTTTCTGAAACCTTTCACCATATGATGTGTATAGATGCAGGCCATGTATATTCTTAATACCTGTGATATGTGTATGTACACACCCCATGGGGGCAGATTTTTTAAAATTTTCAATTTAGAAAAATATATATTTCTATAAAAAGTTTGGCGAAATTTCCTTTTCAAGAACCCCCAAACCTCGGCCTACTTTCCACTCGTACCTTTCATGACATAAAAATACACCATTCCGTCTTAAAAACTTGGGATATATATATAGAGGATACTAGTATAGTATACTTTTAGGATTCTCCGCTTTATTATTATCATCGTTGAAAGTAATTAGCCATTTAAAATGATTTTCTATGCGTGCTCTGGTGCAAATGATAGCTATAAATGCTTGCCATTCAAAATATATCACGTTAACAAAGTAACAAGGGTATAATACTTTCTCAAAAAAAATAAAAAATAAAAAATAATAATAATAATAATAAGCACACGTTTGTTAGTTCAGCATAAGAGCATAATAAGTGGATGCAAAGGTACGTGGTAAGTTCCCTCTATCATGGCTACTCCATTTTTAGGAAAATTCTTTGAAATCTCTTTGAAAAATTAAAAAAGAAATAATAGTGTTTTAGTTAGGAGTTGTCAAAATTTAGTTACTCTTTTTATTGTCTTCTGGCTACGCCGCTAAACTACCTACCAAAGATTGTAAGTAGTAATCATTTATTTCGAAAGCCTAATAATCCCTTGTCCTTTAAATGTAGAGTCAAAACATATTCTTTAAAGCTTGTGAATTCTGGTAGTAATAATACTTGAACACATATCACAAAAATTGTTAACTCTAATTTTTCTCATAATTCATGTAATGGAGCAAATCCCCAATGGAGCAAATCCCCAAAAATTCAACTAGCTAGATTACCTATTATGGCGTGCAACAATTGGACTCCTGATCAATGCCTAAAAATGATCTCCTGCTATAGGACTATCACACGTGAATTGTCTAGTAATCTTACGCTATGGATACGTCTGGCGGGATATAATTCAACTTTGATGTATAGTGCGGGATTGCCTCTATGCCTAACGCGCCATAACCTATAGCCCTTTCCTCTGCCGGGGACTTCCACGAAATGAAAACGGGCGGCATAGTCCGCTTTTGACTGATAGAAAGCATCTCTCTTTTGTTCTTCCTGACCAAACTCGCCAAAAAAAAAATCAGAGGTTGCTTCTCGGAAAAGCCTTTTCACTGCCAAGCCCTTTATCTTATTTGGTCGGACACACTCTCTAATTTGGTAGCAATTAATAATAATGATGATTAATCACTGTTGGTAACGCTGACCATCTTCCATAAGGCATAAGTAAAAAATTAAATCAATATTTATAAGATTTAAATTAAAATTACGAATAAAAGCATGCAAAGTGACGGGATATTACACAATTTTTTTTATGGGAAAATAACCTTTTTTCTTTTTTTTTTTTTAATTATTATAAATGCGGAGGAGAGGGAGGATGATGTGACTCCCCAGTACTGAAGTTATCGATGAGAGATATACCCTAACAGGCTAAAACTTCTCCTTGGCTACAATGGAAAAATAATTACTTCATTATTATTACTTACTTCAAATGACGGCTAATTATCGCTAAACACATAAGCAAATTAAAGGAGTGTTCCGCACCATATTATATGAGTAATGCGAGATGATAAGGAAAAAGATGCTATGGTGAGCAAATGAATTTAGAAGAATCACATTTGATCGGTTGAAGCCATAAGCTAATGAAGAAAATATGCAAATCGATGATATTCAAAGTAGCCACGTACGGAGATACTGAACGACCCTCAAGCAATCAGACTTGACCACACCAACTTGAAGGTTCTCATTGCTTGTGCTTTGTGCATGCCATCTCCATAGCAGTACGTACGCTCTCTGGTATATCTTCTAACCGCTCAACAACCGACGCATTGGCATTGAGCTTTAAGAGACTCGGTTGATGCACCTCTCAACTACAGGTCCGTGGCTCATGGTGAGCAAGTCTGTCAATGCAAAATAAATATCTTATACAAAACATGTTCATATCAAGAAAATTAACGTCTTACATTCACAACAAAGGAAGTATATATATTACCTTTTTGTTAATTTTTGAAGAGATGAAGTATGTTCTTTCGTTTCGTTCTTCTTTATTTTACCCTCTTTTTTTTTTTTTTCTGTTGGGAGGGGGATGGGGCTGGGGTGGCAGGTGGGATTGGAAACATGAAAGAAAAATTCAAGCCAAGTTTTTTTATTCGTACCTTATCATGTGGTGCAATATTCCTGACTCAAATTTCCAGTAGCATTATTGACACTAGACTTGGTGAATACTATGTTTGAGCAAGGTGCGTGACTCTTCAATATAAACTGATAGATCACGTGACAGACTAGGAATTTCATACCAATTTTCTGAGAGCTTTTAGAATATCCTCAACAATATGCTCTCGGTCTTCTATGGCCTCGTTGTACACTTCCTGAGTATAACATGAGGCAAATTAAATTGGTAAGGGATGCCGAAAATATATGTGCAACCATGACGGATATTTTGTCGAACACTTGATCAGTTTCTATTTGTTGCAGCATGAGTCTGTCTTACTATATACATTGAATTTGCAGCTACAATACTATCATGCGGGATTGCCCTTATTGTTGAATTCTTTCAACAAACAATTCTTCATTTACTTTGATTTGCGAGAGCTTGAAGAGCTTCCTCAGAGGATTGCGATTCACATGCCAATTTCATGAGATCCACATGTAGCCACATGCGCTTCAATTCAACGCAAATTCTGGTGCTTCCCTGCTTCTCACCAATCTTTTTGGACGTCCATAATTTTTTCTACTAAGTGCACGTACTTGAAAGCTTCATTCATGCCCCGTAACAACACATTCTTCTTCTATTTTTGAATGCTGGGGAGAGCAATTGCGATGCTTGTTAGGACTACTATAGGGAGAGTCCAAGAACTGGAGGCTCTTTGAGAATTATATTCAGGACTTGATCACTCTCAAAATCCAAAACACCGTTGAATTAGGTAGAATTAGAAAAGGTTCATCAAATAACTAGGAAGATGTTTGGCACCCTTTTTTATGAATGAATTCATTGGAGAATGAATGAATCCTGGGTCTCTTGTATTGCCTCGCCTTCGAGAAAGTAAAACATGGTTTCTCATTAAGGTCTTCCATGGAACTTGCAGGCAAGTGTTTGGCTTCATTGGGATTGGCTGAGGCTTCAGATTCCCTTAAGATTATCTTTTTCCGCTTCTTGAAGAATCTTAGTGTCATCTTTCGGGGCGTCTTGAGAAATAAGTCGAGGAATGGCAGCGAAACTATTAAAATCCTGCTCCTACAAATGCCGACCAAAGAATGATATGCCGAGAATTCCAATAATTGAGATTACCCCTGTAATTTGTATGTCATTAACTTCGCTCTCTGCATTCTTGATTCATTAGGATTAGCTGAGGCCTCTGGTTCCTTTATGATTATCTTCTTCACCAAAAGAAAGAATCTCTTAATTATCTTTCTTAAATCTCTTAAAATACAATAGGGAGAACAGAACAAAATCTATAGCTATTATGTAATCTGGGCTTTCAAATGCAAAACCAAATAATGGTACCAAGAGTTCCAAAAATTGATATTAACCAAGTACTTTTTCATCACAATCAGTAACTGAACCCCCATATACAAATGTTGATAAGTAGATAGCGCATCCTGTGGATAGTTTTTCTCAACTTCGGGCCTTGAACATATAAAGGTGAAGGTCTCTTCTTCCACTCTACCAGTCTTTTAACCTCGTAATTCTTCACGACAAGTGAAGTAATCAAGGCTGCATATTTCTTAATGTGCCGAACTTTTAGAAGCAAAGCATGCACAAATCTTGCGAAAGAGGTTAAAGACACGTAACACTATCATATTTGAATTGGAAAAATATGTCTTATTGACCATTTGTAATCCGAGGAATTATTTTTCCACTGAATACCGTATATAGTTGATTGAATTGCTAGGAGTATAAGAAAACAAGTTGAGAACAAGCCAAGAATATAGCAAGCCTCCGATCGAGTCATCACAAACTGGGGGCTACGAGTTTGTTGCCATCATCCAGTATGTACTTGTTCAAATGTGACTTTAGCTTGTCTAACATCGAATGTTTCATTTCCTTGCAGCTCTTCTTCTAACATTTTTCCATGAACTTCTTTGTACTAGTGTTCCAAATACCTTTTACTTGCAGAAACTGTTAAGGCAGAGGAAATTAATACGATGAATGAATAGACATTGAGAGACACAAACACAGGAGTTATTTTCGTTTTAGAGTCAATTGTCCGTGTGACCACTTGGATGATAACATTTACTGAAAGTGTCACAATAAGGATACCCAAGACATTTCTAATATTTCTTTGTCGCTCATGGATCCAAGAGAAGGCATAAAATGAATGGTTGAAGAACATAAGCTTTGAAAATTGGTCGATGGCATCCGGCATCTGATCTGTCATTAAATCCATTGACAACTTCACTGCAATGCCTATGGTAGTCAAGGAAGCTGCACTTAGAGCTGAATATTTGCTTGGGAACCATATTTTTCGACGGTGAAAGGAAAGGATCGTGTCAGCAATGAGTGCAACAACCAACACAAGAGATGCTGCTGCAGCGTATAGGCCGATCCACGGCATTGGTGCAATAGGTTGCAGAAGCATTTTGTTTAATAATTGGTGTGCTTTGTTCCTCCTTAACCCCTTTTATCAACCCCTTTTGTCAATACATAAGAAAGTTCGTATCCATTTCATTCGAGGGTCAGAAGTCTTGATTGCAAAGATTTTTTGGTCATTTTTTTTGTCATTTTCTTGCCTTAAATTTCACAAATTGGGACCGACGATATTATCATTGCTTTTACTTACTATTATAATTATTATGATAATTAACACTTAATGCTTTTGCTTATTATTATTATTATTATTATTATTTATTATTAAAAGTTGTTGCTTTTGCTTTTAATTTTTTACTATTAATTATTGTCTATAGTAAGAAAGACTTTTCTCCCTGATTCACCTAAAAATATATTGAATGGTTGTCTGTCTATCCTCCCTCCTTCTTTTTCTTCTTCCATTGTAATATCTTCATTCGCCTTTTCAAACATCTCAGTCTTACGGTTAAATTCACCACATAGATGTATGCTAGTTATTGAAACTTTTTTATTGTATGTGTGCCTTGGCTCTTTTGACGTTCCAAAAGCTACCAAACTACTAATAAAGAAAAATGAATATTGAAAACTACGCATAATACAATTCAACATGATATAAAATAGGAAAGGAGACAAATGATGCTACAATATAAATTATTAGTGGTTTTTCTTCCAAAATTTCCTCCATCAATTCTTGCATTATTTGATGCCTGAATCATGTTTGTTCCCAATTCTAATCATGCTTACCTCAATATCATTCTCTCAATTATGTTTGTTTCTTTAACATGCCCACTCAAGTTGGAGTTATAATAGAAATGAACGCCCAACTTGGGCTGTAGAAGCAATGGTAAACATTTCAAATATGTCTTTATCGGCTGCCTTTATTTCAAATATGTCTCTATTCGCTTTGTTCGGATAACAGCTTAATTAGTTGAGCAAAAACAATTGCAAATCTCCAATCTATTAATCTATTAATAAAGGCACTTCAGTCCCTTTATTTTTTCCCCGCCCATTTGCTTCTACAGTCACTCTCGCTGTGAGTCTTTTCTTTGGTAAAGATTTCATTTATGGCAAGTTTTTTATTAACTTTTTTTATATTCCATAATTGTCTGCAACTTTCCGTTCTTAGACTTTCACGTTTTTCTGTTTGATTACGATAAATCGTGTTATAATCTTCTTTAGTGTTTGTCCATACTCCGCTTCAACAGCAACTTTTCTTCTAAAGTAGCATCTAATAGAAAGCTAATACGACATATTTTGTTTCTTCCCCTCTAATCGCTCAAACTTTTTTGATTTTTGAGTTGGGGAGACATACAATAATGGAATTATATGGTTACTCCAGTGAAAATAAAAAATAGATGGTTCGTGTCGAGATTCATAGAGATTTTTTCCCGCCCATTTGCTCTGCGGTCACTATTGCAGTGAGTCTTTTATGTGGTAAAGATTCCATTTATGGCAATTTTCCTTCTTTCATTTACGATAAATCGTGTTATAATCTTCATTTATGGCAATCTATCTATTAATATATAAATGTACTTAACTGTCTCCATTTTTTTCCACCCATTTGCTCTGCGGTCACTCTCATAGTGAGTCTTTTCTATGATAAAGACTTCATTTATGGCATGTTTTTTATTAACTTTTTTTTATTCCATAATTGTCTGCAACTTTCCCTTCTTAGACTTTCTCGTTTTTTTCTTTGATTATGATGAATCGTGTTATAATCTTCTTTAGTATTTGCCCATACTCTGCTTCAACGGCAACCTTTCTTTTACAGCAGCATCTAATAGAATGCTAATACTACATATTCTCTTTCTTCCCCTTTAATCGCTCAAACTTTTTTAATTTTTGAGTTGGGGAGACATACAGTAATGGAATTGTATGGTTAGTCCAGTGAAAATAAAAAATAAATGGATCGTGTTGAGATTCATAGAGATTTTTGGTTAAAAGCAGTACGCCAGTTTTTCACCTCTTTGGGTTTCGTCTCCACTACCGGTTTATATATTCTCGTCTTACGCCACCGTCATGTCTTCAGGTTTCGTCTTGGTCACTAGTTTTTAAGTTATTATTTTTTTGCTTAATTTTTTTCCCTAATATGTGTTTTTCTTTTGCTTTCTAGGTCATTTTTCATCATCTATTGGAAGGCTGTTCTTGGGAGTACAAAGTGGGCGGTGGAACTTGATCGAGGAGGAGCTATCGTCTAACCATGGTAAAATCACAAAGCTTTTAAAACTTACTCTGACAGTTTTTTTTAATTGGATAATGCATTTAGTAATTGCTTATTGTGACAATTTAATATAGAGCATTATATTGATATCGTTGCATGTAAGTTATATCTTTTTCCCCTTTTCATTTGATTATTTAAACTTATAAATGTGGACGAGGGACCATACTGAGGTTTAATTGATAATAGTACTAATAATTGCCCAAAATACCATATTATGATAAAAAGAATATTATTTTTCTTAATAATAAAATAAGAAGGGGAAAAAAAACTTGATAGTATTATTTCAAGCCAACTGGTTTGTGCAAGATAATTTTTGTGAACAAGTTGGCATATGATATTATTGAAAGTTGAAATAAATTGAAAATTTTATGCAGAATAATACCACCTTATCATTATGTTTTTACTTTGTTTCATTTTTTTTTTTATTTTGATATGTAAAAAGCCTTTGCGGTGTTTGCTTTAATAGTATAATGATAATTCCTCGAAAGATTATAATTCAAGTTATGTATGTATATAGTTAACAGGTTTTTGTACTGATTACTCGATTCTACCAATCATTATTTTCCCCGTCACTCTGACCTTCCTTTTTCCTCTTTTCATATTTTTTACCTGAGAATATTTAATCTTGCAGGGAGGTGGAAGAATCAAGAAAGTGAAAATCCAAAGTTGAATTCTCAAAGTAAGAGCTTCGTGGTTGAGTGGAGCAATTGTGACATTGATAGATATAGAGCTTTGTTTTTAATATAAATTATTATTTATCAATTTTTCAATAATTTGCAAAATTATCATTGATAAAGATAAATGTTCTTTATTTTTATTTTCCCTTTGTCAATTATCGTGTTTTGATGCGATCGTGTTGACTATAAAATTTTCTATGTGAATTTTGATGACGAAGTCCGCCATAATTTAAATGGCATACTTATTTGATCTACATATTAATGGGTGCTTATGATTTCCCTATACAGTTGATGAAATTTGATACAATTTTTTTCTGTTTGTAAATTATAATATGTAGATATTTATATTTTTTGTTGATAAATTTGATTCAAGTAGAGAGATGTCATTTAATTGGCTTTTGATGAATGATTACTGACTCCTGATAAAGATGACATGGGTATTTTAAGCCTCACTAATAGTGATGGTAGAGTGTTAGAAGAACTGTGAAGGGGTGAGCATTTGTAATTGTAGAAATAGATGTATATATTTGATCGTGTAAAGCCAAATGTGTAACATATATATATATATTACAACTATGGGTTGATTTGATTAAATTTTCTCCTCTAAATATTTAATCATTGGTCTTATTGATTCAATTAACATGTACTTGTATTTTTAGATTTTTTACAAAGGTACAAATGTCGATTTATTATGCAACTGTCAAATAGATATATTTGTACTAATTTTTTCTACCAGTGTAACGCACAGGTAGATTAACTAGTGGCATTCTGATGACAAGTCATTGCTTAGTCACACAACAAGAAGATTATATGTTGGCCAACCGACATATATACTTGTCAATTAATTTTATGGCTATTCAGAATTAAGGGTTTCAAGTCCTTATGGACGTAAGTGGCCATGAAAATGAGTTCACTTTTATGTTTAATCCTTCATTTTCATTCTTATTTTATTTTATTTTATTTTTTTGGTAGCCTAGGTTCCTCGTGGAGCGAAACAAGCAGCCAATAAAAAATATATCCAGATATTCTTGTAGAAGTGCAAGTAATATCTTCGATCGGGGCTCCCAACCATTTGGGAAATTCCAATTTGGGGACGACTTGAGATCGGAAGAGCGTCGGAATTAGACTTTTCAATAAGCAAAAAGTTTCGCTCGATTGACAATTCTCTTGTGCACTACCAGAGATATGTTGAAAGTGGTCGTTAGTAACTTTTTGGCTGGAGCACCAAAAAAATGACCTAATCAACATTACAACATGTGAGCACACTAAATTTTCTGTTCATGGAGATTCATAAAGAGGAATTGATTTCCTCAGAGTTCACATACAAACAATATGGTCGACTTATTATATGCCAACGCACTAGAAGACATATTAGAGTTAGCCCGCAGTGTATTATCCACCTATGTGGACGTGGTTTAGGTGTTCGAGGAAGGATCTAGTGGACATACATGTATATTTATCTTTTTATAAAAACAATATTTTTTGCCGTTTTGTCTTTATTTTCTCTTTATTTACTTTTGGAGGGTAAACATGTCATTTTCTCAATATTTGAGGTTAAAATGGATGGATTTTTGTAGTAGGGACCTTTTGTGAGAGTTTTTGAATGGTTGGGGACCATAGACATTGAGAAAAATAGAACGGGGATGAAATAGGTACATTTTGCAAAGATTGGAGTCTTTTGTGAAATTTACCCTTTGGGAAATGGAGAGGAAGATTTAGTTCACCTTTTCTAAGAACACAGATCTTGTACCTATTTTGGTAGCAGATCTGGTACCGATTTAGTTCACCTATTTTGGTACCAGATATGCCAATTTGGCGCAGACTCAGAGCCAAGTCAGAAAAATGGTGGACCTGGTTGTGAAATTTTCAAAGAACCCAATTCCGTCGTCATTTCAATTCTCCCCGGTTTCCTGTTTTTGTGAAATGAGAATGGAATCAGATTCTTTGAAAATTTCACAACGGGCCCACCATTTTTCTAATTTGGTGCTGAGTCAGCGCTAAATCAGCATATCTGGTGCCAAAATAGGTACCAGATCTGTCTTCTTAGAAAAGGGTAGATTCAATTCCTTCTTCCATGTAGTGACAGAATTTAAAAGTTTTCCTAGTGTCAGTAGTAATCCTATTTGTACATACTACTTGTACATAATTTATACACATACCTTCTACATTTATTTAAAATGTCCTTAATTTATTTAAAATGTCCTTAAACCCATCCTCCATGTGATGAAAAAGATTCAAAAGTGCATGTAAATTTAGAAGATGTTGTACAAATTGTGTACAAGTATATATAAATAGTATTACTATTCCTAAATGCTAGAAAGCACATATTCTATGAAGTCAATTAAACACTATGTACGTTGTCCAATATATTATATGACAGGATCTCATTAGATACATTAGGGGATGAGTCTGCCGATGTGTCTAATAAGATTATTTCACAAAACTCATTGGACACTATAGACTCTATAGAAAAACCAGGCTAGGAAGAGCTCTTTGTTTCTCTTTTCATTTTGTTATGTCCTCTTTTGAGGAAATTGCTTGTGATCTATTCATGTTAGGGAAATATTGCAGGGATCGCATAACGATGAAGCAATCAATTAAGATGGTCGCATTTAGATTTAACACGTGAAAATCTCGTGACTTGAACTGTAAGAATATTCTCTTGATTCTTGTGCAACATATTTTTCTTGTAAATTAGTTCTTTCTTTCTATATGGTATAGAATGTTTTTGCTTTTAATTAATTCATTACCATACAGAGGGTATCGGCTTGTATTATGAATATAAATAATACTCTATATATAATAATTCATTGATGATACACAAATATAGAATTATATATTTCTTCCGTGTGTGTCCTTAAAATGAAATTGATGGAATTAGAATTCCATATAATTCCATAGATTCTCAATTATTTGGATTTTTATAGAATCCATGAAATTTTAGCGTTCTCGACATTTATTTCCTATTGCGGTAACTGTGTGGCATTCTATTAATACAATAGTGTATGATAAATAAACAAATGACTCTAAAATCGACAACCAATAATATGATAATCATAAATAAAAATAAAAAATATTATTCTTCAGGATCAAAAATTATATTCTTTCAGAGTAAATATTGTGGTTTCTTCAGGAAATCCCAACTAATAATAAATTTCATAGTTTTGGGAGCAAACTATGTTCTACTAGAGTACACTTTTAACAAGAGAGAAGTTGTGATTAGTCGAGAACACAATGAAACATTTAATATCATTAATATCCAAGAATATCTATAAAGTTAGAATTTATGTTTTTTAAGGAAATCATAATTATTTACATAATTAGAGCTAATTATATTCTTTTAGAATATTTAATTAGATATTATTTTAATTCTTCAAGAGCTGTTATCATCGATCATAATGATCTTGAAGATTATTACTAATATATTTGAAGACTAAATCCCCATAAACACTATATTAACGATAACGTATGAGGATGTGCCACTTATGAATCTAATATTACATTCAATAAAAAATACCAATTACAACACATGGATGTATAGTAGTATATCATATCATTTCTAGAACAAGAATGAATGATAGAAATTATATAAATAGTGGTTGTCATATCCACATTCCTTACGTGCTTGACCACCACAATTATTTTGGAAAATGGATCAATCAAGATAAAATTAATGATCTCCGTTATATGGAGAAATAAAAGAGTAATTATGACATAAACAATTAGGTGCTTAAAATTCATTGAAAATTGAATATTAGCAATCCAAGGATAAAATAAATATTGAGATCTAATTATATGAATCCCTTCTAATCAAAATTCGAGAAATTTGTGTAGCTTCTGCTATCTCAATACTTCAACATTTTTCTTGGAAAATCTCTAATAATTACAAAATTTGGAAAAAATCTTTCCATTAAATTGGCAGACCGTTCCATGAACATATTAGAAATATCTCTCTATTAATTTGGTATATTACTTTAGTTATCAGATTGGAATCCATCTCACCATTAAATTAGATGAAGATCCCAATAAGATGATATGTGAACGTTAAAATAAAAAAATAAATAAATTATCTCATATGTCAAGAAAAAAATTCAATCCCAGCTTCAAATTTTTGAAGGAAAATCATAGTAAGTATGATTTCATTCATGATTCATTGTAAAAAATGTAATGCAAAATAATTGAAGAGCAGACGATCGTGCTAATAATATGTTATAAATTAGAAGGAAAAAATAGAAAAATAGAGAGAAAAGTTGAAGAGAAAATTCATGAATTGTATATTAATACGAGAATCAGAGCAACATATTTATGGGTGCAAGTTCAGGGTATCGGGAGTATAATAGTCATTCACTAAATATGATAATTATTTACAATATGTTATAGAGTACAAAGATTTTATTTTGCTCATGCATGCATGTTATTATACATGCGTATAGCACATGACACACATCTAAGCTACAAGTGTAAAATAGAATACTTTATTTTCTGAAATCACGTACTTACATTTCATATCTAGTTTAATATAACAAATATTAGTCCACGATAAGATAACAAAATATTACTGTTGATAGGTACTTAAAATAATGCGTTACTCAATTTTATGCATTAAAAATTACATATAATTTATTTTGGTATTACCGTATAACACACAAGTGAAAATCTAGTAACCATTGTAAAAGGGAAGGGGAGAATGGCCCGGCCTAGAGCATCTCTCATTGCAAATTTGCACTTTACGTGGCAAGAGAATGGACAATCTTCTATATAATGTGACGTTTTTCATTATATATAAATAGGCATTCAACACTCGAATTTCATCTCCAATGATCTGTAGAAAACTTCATTTTCATCCCCGTAGCCTACTCTCTCTCTCTCTGTAGAAAACGTTGCACGTTCAGCAAATATGCCAATATGAAAGAGAACAAAAGAGAATAAAATAATGTTAAAAATGTAAACTCACCCTCACGTACTGTCTAGGTCTAGACAATGTTGATAGGCGAAATCGCAAGTGTACGATATCGTTCAAGTAGTATAGGACTAGAAGAGTCCCGAATATCGATCCCACAGGGAAAGTTGTCACCTATTTCACTTGAGTCAATTTCACACCAGTTGAATAAGAAAATTAAAAGTTTGTAAAAGAATAATGGATTGTTTAAACTATCAATTAAATGCTTTATCTATTGTAATCTAAGAAGCAACTAGAAAATATATGAATGTAGGCGTTGAGACTCACGAATCCACAATAAACAGGCGTTCCAATTATGCAATCCCACTCATGACAATTCACCATCACGTGCTCACA
>CAVNYN010278227.1:0-10958 GCA_963692815.1 Nyctanthes arbor-tristis
GAAAAATCTAAGACACTTGTATCCAATAGGCTCTTCTAACATGAATTGAATCCACAACCCACACTTGATATCTTGATTTACTAGGAAGAATTCTTATACCTCTAAGTTGACTCATTGTTATAGGACAAGTGGAAGCCTTTTCATTGGGGGAACTCAAAGACTTTTAGAAAACAAGAAGAAAAATTCATCCATAAATGGTGCATGGTTTTGAACACTCCCAAAAGACCTTCAAAAGCTCTCTTTTATCTCTTCAAACAAAGCATATTCCATATACATATAGAACTTACATTCTAAAGGTTATTTTGCTTGGATATACTAAGAAATTGAAGGTATTTTGCCACTCACTAACATTCACTCAACTTCCAAGATATAAGAAAATAAGGTGAGTAATTCATTACTTTGGTTTACTTGCATGCATAAAATTTCAAATAAGTTCAAGCAAAAGTATGTGTTTTAGATATTGTTAAAATGATTTCTTGTATAAAAGTGCTAGAGTCTCTATACCCATTTTGTACAGTTTGCTTTGATTTGATCCATGTTAATTGCTATGGATTAATGAAAGATTGGAAATCCGGGAAAAGCTAACCGGAAATTGTAATGAATCTATTGTGTTGCCACTACTATATTGGTATTTGAAAAGCAATAAGGCGCCATGGGTAGTAGGAACTTCTAGTATTTGGACCCTATAATGCATTCAAAAGGTTTATGCTTCTTAAGGTTCTTAAGATTGTAACATGAAATGATTTTTCTATAACCCTTTGTTAAACCGAAATGATGTATTACTCACGGGGTATTTTATACTCACTTTGTATGCATTTTAACATTTTGTAGATGATCAATCTAAGGATACATAAAAAGCAAGTCGAAGAGTGGAGGCTATCTCACAACGGGATCAAGATTATGCATGTGGTCGAGACGGATACTTGGGCCTATTATGAGGATGAACCAATATTTGTAATGTACTTGGGAACCGCTTATGAGTTTAAGATCTTTTGTGCCTACACTCTCCATCTTTTGCACCATGATAAGATTACAAGAGATAGGCCTATGTTTCTTATTTAATAAAATAGTTTTTAAATAGATAATGATAGAAGTAAGACAAGTATAGATATGGAAACTTAAATAAAATTCGGCTTTTATGGGATTAATATAAAGAAATCTTTTGCAAAAAGATTGGGAGTCCTATTTTCACATGTAAAGGCCTCCCAAGTTTGTGTTCGGTTATATATATAAAGTGGCTTTTATTTGAAGTATGTCTTGTTCTTTCATATAAACTAAATATAAGGAATGACTCACATAACATAGAATTGTTTGATCTTAAGAATGTAAACAAATTTTCTTTGATATTGTCTCATTATAAATATTACAACTTTAAATGAGCTGAAGATGTCAAACAACACTACCTTATCTAATAAACAAAAGAAAAGTGATTGATAAGTCTTGCCTCTTGATTTTGACATGAAAAAAAAATTGTATTTAAAACGCTTCCGGCATATGAATTAAATAACTACCCATCGATTTATTGAGGGGTTTGACACAATGCCTTGCTACTATGTCCAAAGCATAAAAAATCAACATCCAAGTGAAAAGTAAAGGCAATAAGTTTCCATATTAACCTGAGCCAAACATTTCCTCTATCTAAAATGAAATTTGAACTACTGAGAGAGCTCCAGGTAATGCAAATGAAGAAAATGAATGAGTATAGATAATGCTAGAAAGCTGTTCTTTTTAGAGCAAGATTAATGCATGATGAAAAAACTCAAGTGAAAAAACCCAAAGTGTAAAAATGAGATGAAAAAAACCTCTTCTCAAATAATGTGTAGGGAAAACATAGACATAGAGGGAAAATTCTTTATTTGGACCCACAATTGGATACATGGCAAATTAAATAATGTGAGATGGAAATTATTTAATTGGTTGCCATGCTTTTCAAATCAAATTAAAAGGATCCAAAAAAATTACAAAAATCTGAAAAATCCATAAGTCTTGATAGGTAAAATAAAGAATAACTTGGTGAAGCTTCTGATCGGTAAAAAGAGAACGAGAAAAAGAGAACTTTGATAAAGCTAAGAAGAACCTTAAAGATACCACTTAGATAAGTTCAACCGACTATATCTTTTTGATAGTCCCAGAGGTAGTTTCTGGTGCTAGTCATTTAAGCTGCAAAGTTAAGCTAGCATTGAATAAGTCAATAAGCTAGAAGGAAAATAGATAGTGATGATACTATTGTTATGCATCATTGCAACATGAATTTAACATGGTGAAATATTGCAGAAATATTTTATGGCGTGTTTAACATAATGATGATATTTCTTTTATGGCGTGCTTCTTATCCTTCCTCATTTTTTACTTCTTAGTGACCCATTTTAGAAGCTGAAAACTACCCATAGAAAGCCAAAAAGGAACCTCTTCAAGAAATGATAACTCATCATTTATAAAATTCCAATCATAAATATTGTCCTTTTCTCTGTAAAATCAGCATCGGTTTCAATAAACCCACAAAGAAACTTGAAGAACAACTTCCCTTGCCTACTTATTTTATCCCCGAAATTCAGTTTCCAAAATAGAGTGTGGAAGAACAAATTTCAACTCTTTTTCACCCCCTTCACGCTTATATTGAACCATCTGTAGGGATGAATACGTGGGATTGTTATCAATGTAGTTTAGTAAACCCAATAATACACATAGAGATAAAAATAATAAGAGAGGAAGAGGACAAAGTTTCACAAAATAAGTGATAAACATAAAGGAAAACTTTATAAGTAACAAGCATGCTATAAAAGTTAAATAGATTTCATGACTCAATTTTTAATCACTAATATGCCATAGTACTGAACTGTGACTGCACGCACCATCTTTCCCATCACATTTTACCACCACCATCATGCCTACGTACTTACAAATTTGCTTGATTGAAGAAAATAATGAACTCAATTGAGCAATTCACAACACATTTGATACAAAAATTTTCAAACTTGAATTGTCAATGTTTCTGCAGCTTTTATAATTCTGCCACCCCTAAAAAATGTAATATTGCAGTTGATGTGCATCGATGCAGCTTCCTGAAACATTATGATCCTAAGAAAGAACAAAATACAACTGAGATTGCTGCTGTTGGTTCCTCAGGCAGAAAAATCTCTATAGGTAGGTAACTGGACATTTCCTTCAAAACAAATAGTATAATCCCTTAGCTTGGTAATAATGTGAACTATCATCTACATGGCATGGATTAATGCAGGACAGTAAAATATGATATATAAAATCTGGAACATAAAATCTAGAACAGGAATTGGTGCATAACATTAAAATATAAAATATAAAATCAGGAAAATCTAGGACATATAGACAACTTGGCATAGAAAATAAATAACTACAACAAGTGATTGTATTTTTCTCTTTTAATCTTTCCCTAACACGTCACAAAGATTTGGAGAAAACAATGCAAATGCCGCTCAAAGTTATTTCTTATCAGTGATTCATAATTCAAAAATTATTAAAGTAAGCGACGACACTGTGCAGCTCTTTTCACAAAGAGCATTAATATAAGAAATTTTCACAGTTATGAAACCAAGATATGAATTGCAAACAATTACTGAGAAAATGATTAGAACGGTGTCGCTGAGATTTAAGGACCGAAAAGAATCCCAAACAATCAAGTCCACCAATATTTTGTTCATCACCTTTCACTTATAGTGGTGCAATCGGATGGAAATACTGAAAGTCAAAACAGCCAAGTATTCCAGAAAGCAAGACCAGAAGAAGAAGATGACGACGTTGATCCTAGGGGATAATAGAAAGATTCGCAAGCAAAATTGGAGAAGCAAAAAAAATTTGCCGAGAATTGATTTGCTTCTAAATAATCAGATCCCAATTTCTAAGCATGATACCTTGTCAATGGTAGAAAGGAGCTAGGGAGAGAGAGAAATACATAGAAGAGATGAAGAAGAAGAAAAGCATGAAAAGAGAGAAGATGACTCACTCTAGGCCTAGAAAGCTTCACGCATGAAAAGAGGACCCCGGCGGATTTGTTTGCATTCCCCTAAAAAGTGAATTCTTCCTCCAAAAGATAATGCCCACAGCAGCTTGAAAGCTTGTCAAAAAAAATCGTTTTAATTGCAGCCAAGCCGGGCGAAAAATGGGAAAAAAACTGAAAAAAGATGTACACGTGTAGTGTTTTGGGCGGGAAATCCACTGGTGGGGCTCAGGGCAGCACTTCCGCTTTAAGATAGATAATATATTTAAAAAGTAAGAAGAAAAATATTATAAGAACACCTACATTGATAGTGCTAAAGTAGGTTATTAGTAGAGTTATTAGTTAAAAACTCAAAAGACAACTTACATTAGTAATGTTAAAGTAGCTGCTTAAAGCATTTAATTTAACAAGTTATTACTTTTATTGTTAAAGTTAACAATAAACTTAATACTTTATGTGGTATTATTTCTTCTTTTTTTATTTTAATTAAATTAGGATTGAACCACTATTTGACTACTGAATTGATGATTAAATTTTACACTCTTATTTAAATCACCAATGTGGCACAAATTAATAGTTAAATTTAACCTGCTTTAGGTGTCATTTACCAATTAATAAAAAATATACTTTTTACTTATGTGGATAGTTAATTTTAATACTACTAATATAGATGCTCTAAGAGCACCCATAATAAAATGTCTATTTAAGAAATTTTTCTGCCACATCATTTAAAAGAGTGATGTGGCAATAAAAGAAGTACAATGGCCATAAACAATGTCTACATATATATATATATATCAACTCTCTTATTTTTTCTCTTTCTCTTCTCCACTACTGTATTAGCTACTCATATCTTGACAAGTGTATATTACTTTATGCAATTTACATGACCATTGAAGATGACTTAGAGTATCTCTAATGCAAATGTATTGTCTTGCGATGACGTAGAAGATAAATATAGACACATAAAATATACAAATTTCAATATTCTCCCTCTTTTTTCTAGTGTACAAATTTCAATCTTTTCCCTCTTCTTTCTCTTCTTCCTTACCCTTTTTTATTTTTATTTTTCATTTTTTCTCCACAACGTCATTGATAATGTCTAGGTGTAGAAAGTATCAAGGATGTTGGGAAGAAAATATAAAAATTAAAAAAAGAAAAAGGTAAGAAAAATGAGAAAGAAGTGTGAGAAAATTGAAATGTGTACAAAAAAAAAAATGAGAGAGAAGTGATAGAAAATTGATATATGTATATTTTAACTATCTATGAGCTTGTTTGATTCTCATTATTTGTCCAAATTTAAGGAAATTATAATGAGAAGGGAGGTAAAATATGTATTGAAAATATAAAAAAATTTGAAATATGCGATTGCAATTGACTAGTTGTTAAATCAAATTTTAAATTAGTGGCAAGTTAAATTATAAATATGGAGAATAATAAGGATCAAACAAGCTTTATATTTCTTCTCCACATCACACAAAGACTATATATTTGCATTAGGGATGCTTCTATATCAATTTTTAATAATTATAGCCACATAAAATGTCATCCACTTTACACCATTAGAGAAGCTCTAACGAACCTTGTGAATGAATTGACGTAACATTGGGTGCCTATGGTATTGAAAGGGACCTAATTGATAGAAAGCAGAAAGGTTGGGGACCATATGTCAAATTAACCCTCGGAAATATAACTCGTTTTCTCGTCTCGCATGCCGTTGTCCCCGTCATAATAATTACACTGCCAAATCTTCACCAAAGTCAGACCAAACCCTAACTGGAAAAATCCCAATTTTAAACCATGGTTTGCATCCGAAAAGCAACAGTTGATGATCTCCTGGCGATGCAGGAATGCAATCTCTTCTGCCTGCCGGAAAACTACCAGATGAAATATTATTTCTACCATATCCTCTCATGGCCACAGCTACTCTACGTGGCGGAGGACTACAACGGGAAGATAGTCGGGTATGTTTTGGCCAAAATGGAGGAGGAGACCTCCGAATGCCATGGACACATCACCTCACTTGCCGTCCTCAGGACGCATAGGAAACTTGGCCTCGCCACTAAGCTCATGACTGCTGCTCAAAACGCCATGGAACAGGTTTGGAAGATTTATTTTTTGTTCTTTTGGATTTTTGGTTTGCCCAAACTCTGAAACCCATTAGTTAAGTAACAGAATTTTGTATTTGTTTCTGAGTCTGTTGCGTTGTTTACAGATTTTTTATTTTCAGTGGTTCATTTCACTAAATTAACAATTTTTGTAACTGGTCTTTGTGGTGCATCCTTTTTAAAAGAGTGATAATCGTATTGTTTATTAGAATACTGAAGCTGCTCTCTGTCCCTATGTTAGATGATTTATTTGAGAACGGAAGGATTTCGTACTTTCTACCAGCTTGTCGTACAAAGCTTTGGTCATTATTGAGAATGTCATAGATAGCACCAAAGATAAACTGGGGATGTTTTGTCTTTTAGCTGTATGTTACCATGGATGTACCTAAGGAATATACAGAACGTTCAACATCATTTTACTTGTTGTCTAGATTGTCAGACTAGTGCTTTTAAGTATTTATTTCTCTTTGTTTTGCGCCAGTGCTTCTTTGGGGAGTTCTGGAGTGGGGTTTTGACGGTGGTGGTGGTATGGGAGTGGAGTTTTGACAGTGTTGGTGGTATGGGAGATGGTTTTGACAGTGATGGTGGTATGGGAGATGGTTAAGCGTATAAAGTTTGGTTGTTAGGCTGTCTTCTGCGGGAATGACAATGTTAGATAATAATAACTATTATGCTCTTGTTTTAATTTTCTCATGGTTCATTTAATTGTCGAGAAAGTTCATATGAGTTATTTCTAAGAACCATAATTTTTGGCACATTGGATGTATTTTGGATGTGATTGGTTTAAAGGAAATTTACCCTCTTTCTTGTCCTCTGGACTGCCATCATCCGCCTGTTCTCTCCTTTGACGTCACCAGATTCACCACCAACGTTAACACATCTCCAATCCAAATAAATGTTTAAAAAAAAAAAAATGGTAAGAAAGAAAAAAGAATAGAAAGGGGAGAACAAATATGTCTTGATTCCGGCGCTACTTATTGCAAATGTGGAGGTGATGGTGCTTTAGATTGTGGCACCACAACCCCCTTAGACACCGCAGCTGTAGCGCCTTGTGGCTACAGATTGCAGTAATCTGCAGCACCACTATCTGCAGGGCTGAACTAGCCCTCTGGCATGGAGAAGAAGAAGATGGTACACTGGCCGGGGGGGGGGGGGGAGGGGAGGAAGAGAGGCTGCTGCTGTGAGCTGAGTGGGAGAGAAAGATGGAGATGGAGAGGAAAATGGGAGGGACAAGGTGGGTTGAGATTGGACGTGGGTGTGGATGGGGTGGGGTGGGGTGGGGTGGGGTGGGGCTTTTATGACCAAATACCTAAAGGTCATGCCCTTTTGGTAATTTATGAAACAAAGTGATAAAATTAAAAGTTGCTGTTTGTTTTCTGCCATTTTCCTCTTAGTCCTCTCTCTAAGCTGAGCTTTCTGATTTTGTTTCTTGAATAGGTCTATGAGGCAGAGTATGTGTCACTTCATGTGAGGAAAAGCAATCGGGCTGCTTTTAATTTGTACACTGAGACGCTGGGGTACAAGATTCATGATGTGGAGGCAAAGTATTATGCAGATGGGGAGGATGCATATGATATGAGAAAGCAACTGAAAGGCAAGAAGCACCACCACCACCATCACCACCATCACCATCATCATGGTGGCGGGTGTTGTTCTGGTGATTCGAAAGTGGAAGTGGGGACTGGAGCACAAGATACCAAGGCAGAATGACGGCGACGATAAAATTCATGTTTTAGATGTTATGTCATTTCTTTTGTTGGTCAGAATGGAATTATTCGTGCTGTTACTATACGAGGAGATGCTGAAAAAATAAAAGATTTTGGTTTGTGAAAGCTCAGTCAATGTTTATTTACCTGCACAAGAGATGCTTTTGGGCACTCTATGCAGTTTTTTGTTGTCGTCGAAGAATTATTATTTATTTGCTTTGAGATTGGTTCATTTAACTAGAAATGTGCTTGTCTGAAATCTATTAGTGACATACTTCTTTTTAATTAAGCTAGGATTTTTCACTTGCTTCATTTCTCCACCTATAGGAGGTGGTGTTATGGGATAAGGGAACTAGAGCTGATAAATTGTAAAAGCTAACCCTGGTTTCTGGTTTGATTTTAAGTAGGAAAAATTTTTTTGTCTTACCCAAGGCTTGAATCCTTCAACAAAAACGATCAAAATGGAACATTGGGAAAACTTCCCTGCCAACAAGATAAGTTTTACTCGAAAAGCAACTACCAGAGTTAATTTTCTGGTATTAAGAACAAAGGCTTGTGAAATGCGGTGTGAGTCGATGTTTCCTAATGCAATAATTGAAATATTAAGCTGACTTCTCCCTTGACCAAATTCAGGCCACAGAACGAAGTTGTTGAAGGTTCAACTGCAAGACAGAATTGTCCAGAGATCAAGCATCATCGATTACCGGATTCATTCTGTCAAATACTGCACGTTGTATTTTGTTCATAAGACATTATTACTCTCTTACAAGATTCATGCAAGTAAACTGGGCTCCAAGCCCTGACGGAGTCGCTTACAAAAGCCCTAGCATAACAAAGGACCCAAATTTGGCAAACTTGACAAAGAAATCTGAAGAGAATAGATATTACAGAGGCAGCAGCCAAAACACAGTTGGCAAATAATGTTTCACAAGCACGGATCATTTGGATGAAACAACGCACAAATGCCAGATCTTTACATCAATTGGATGAGAAGGAAATAACCGTGTCCAGAATAAAGCCGTCTTTGTATCATACAGATGTCCCCTCTTAATTCATTCGATGTCACACGAATTACCAAAGGTAAACGGCAGGTTAAAAGGGTTCTTGAGGTCAGTACAAATTTGCTGCTACTGATGATCCTAGGATCCGAGAAGGCAATGTAAGGGATAGATTGTGTTGCTTATTCAGTAGTTACACTTTTTGCAAGATTCCTGGGTTGATCAACATTGTGTCCCCTCAGAACAGTAAGATGATAAGCCAATAGCTGCAGGAACAGGTTAGGATTAGCAACATCAGTAATCAACAGGAATTACCACTTTCTGGGATTAACATGGCCATTTATAAAGATATGAGGAGCATTTCAACATATCTTGAAAAAGCTTTTAATTGTAACCCACAAATTTAAAAACATCGAATCTTGTATTTTTTATGCACTATAAAGACAAAGAAACGAATCTATTTATAAACTATTAAATGTACAAACGCTTCTCTTCAACTACTCTTCAAGAAAATGTTTTTCATACTTGAGAGAAGCAAATATAAGCTCAATTAGTTGCAAGGACCATTGCAAGCTTACTTAAAATTAGACATAAAATTTCACGTTCAGTTTAATGATTTTGAAGTATGCATATCATGCCATAATCAAATTCACATTATGCATATTTCAGCAAAGATGAATCTGGTATTAAACAGAGCTAAGTTACCTGCAATGGAACTATGTTAATTACAGATCTCAGACAGTCCACAGACTCTGGAACTTCAACGACACGGCAGGATCCACCGACGCACACAGATGCTGCATCTCCTTTTGTGCACATTACTATCAGTCGACCTTTCCGAGCATAAAGTTGCTGAATGACTGACTGTTGTTTCCTGCCAACAAATTGGATTGATCAGAAAGTACCATCATACATTTGAGATCAGTTTTTATATAGAAAATGACTTACGAGAAGCAAGCATCACGGGTAGCAACAACAAAAATAGGGAGAGTTTCATCGACTAAGGCCAAAGGGCCATGTTTCATTTCACCAGCGAGTATTCCTTCACTGTGCATAAGTGCCACTTCTTTTACCTTCAAGGCACCTTCCAAAGCTGTTGCATAGTTATATCCTCTTCCAAAAACAAGAAGTGATTGCTCGGCAATAAGTAATTTTGCAAGATATTTCATTTCCTGGTCAAGCTTGAGAACGTCTTTCACTTTACCTGCAATTTATTTTATATATATGTAACAGATAAGGGGTGCATACCAAAGCCTTGGTATAGGACGTAAATAGCCATTCACAAATAGAACAATCTAGTAACCTATTGAACAAGCAACCAAAATAAGACATACTTGGCAAATCAAAAAGACCATCTATTATTGCGTCCCTTCTTTCTTGACTAGTAATCGAGTCACCTCCAATTGCAAGGGCCAACATAGCCATCACAACAATTTGACTTGTGTATGCCTGTTGATGAATGTAATTACTCAGTAAGACCGAAACCATGGGAAGATCCATCCATTAATGAAAAGAAGGGGGGGGGGGGGCAATGGCCAATTTATTCACCTTGGTGCTTGCCACACCTATTTCAGCACCCGCATTTATGTGAACACCACAGTGGGTATTCCTAGCAATTGCACTTCCAACCGTATTTGTGATACCAACACAGAGTGCACCATTTTCAAAGGCATATTCTAAAGCATTTAATGTATCGGCAGTTTCACCTGATTGACTAACAAAGACAGCTGTATCTTCTCTGTATATGGGCCCCTGCCTGTCCAGAAGATCACTGGCAATCTCCATTGTCACAGGAATACCTATGTTGTAGGGTTAAATTAGTGAAATATCTGTTATGGAACTTTCTCAACTCTACATAAATTGTTAACAACAAACACTCACCAGATAGTTCTTCCAAAATGGGTCTTGCAGCTAAAGCTGCATTATAACTTGTGCCACAGCCAATAAAAACAATTCTTCGGCTTCTCCTTATTGTTTTCAGGTGATCTTTAAGCCCTCCCAAAAGGACAGACTTGGCTTTGCATGACCCTCCACGTATAAGCCTCCCTCGCATTGTTGTTGTAAGAGATTCAGGCTGTTCATGAATTTCTTTCTGCATATAATGCTCATATTTTCCTTTATTTATTTGTTCAACTTCCATCTCAAGAACAGATAATGCACGTTGAACAGAAGC
>CAVNYN010278229.1:0-21537 GCA_963692815.1 Nyctanthes arbor-tristis
CACTGGCCTTCCTCGCGTAACCATTTTAAGTGCGAGGTTGCTGACTAAAAGCTTGTTTTAGTCACGGTTTCGAACCGATAAGACAAATCCTAGTTAGAAGTAAAGTGTAAGGTTACTGGTTAGAAGCTTGTTCTAACATGAGTCACGTACTTTCTACTTGATATTCATAGATAAAATTGCACAAAGGAGATACTTAATAGAGTAAAAGGAGTAACCATTCAAAATACATCACTTGAAATATCGCCAACTGCTAGGTCACAATATTATGGTCTGGAAGTTTTCAAGCTCGTGGGGGCATGTTAACCTTCTAGCCACGACCTTATGCAAAAAACTTCTAAGGACGCCACAAAAGATTCAGGGTTGATACCCGACTATTAGTTATATCTTTTCAAGCACTCTGTGTTCCATGGGTGCATCAATTATGTTCCTTGCATTTTCTCGAGCTCGTAGGCCTTATTTAATAGAATCTATTTGACCCCATGTGAGCCTTCCCATATTGGCCCCAAAGTCCCTGAGGCTGGCTTTTTTGTCGACAGGAAGACTTTGCGGAGGACTAAGTCCCCCAGCTCGAACCCACGTACTCGGACTTTGGTGTTGTAGAATTTGGCACATTTCTGTTTGTAAGCCGCGTTTCTGATTTCAGCCAGCTCTTTTTTTTAGCAAGGAGGTCGAGCTCGTTGGTGACTACTTCGTCGTTTCTAGTGTCACTGAAGTGTATTACCCAGGAAGTTGGGACTTCTAATTGGATCGGAATTAAAGCTTTGGCGCCATATGTTTGGGAAAAAGGGTTTCACCTGTTGTAGTTCGGCAGGTCGTCCGGTAGGACCCTAGAACTACAGAAAGCTCCTCAGCCCGGCTTTCCTTAAAGGCTTCTAAATGCTTTTTCAAAGTCTGCTTGATAATTTTGTTGACAGCCTCAACTTGTCCATTGGCCTCCGGATGGTGGGGGTTGAATAAAAGTCTTTGATACCCAACTCTTCGCAGAATCTCCTAAATTTGGAGTTGTCAAATTAATTGTTTACCGTTGTAGGTGACTATAGCGTACGGAACCGCAAATCTGCAGATTATTGACCTCCATATGAAGCCCTTTGTTTTCTGCTCTGTAATAGTGGTCAAAAGCTGACCCATTTGTGAAGTAGTCCACAGCTACGATAGTTAACTGATTTCTCCATTCCCTTTTGGGAAAGAGCCAATAAGATCCGCTCCCCATTTGGCGAAGGGCTACGGTCCCACTACTGAAGTCAACTCTTCTGGCACGCTTTTGATAAGTGGGCGAATCTTTGACACTTGTCGCAGGGTTTGACAAACTCAGTAGCGTCTTTCTTAACTCTAGGCCAGAAGTATCCTTATCTCAAAACCTTATGCGCAAGAGATAGCCTGTAATAGATTGTCACATACTCCAGAGTGTACTTCCTTCAATACAGCCCTATGCTTCGACTGGGGTAAGGCATCTTAGCAGTGGTCCAGTGAAACTTCTTTTGTATAAAATCCCATCAACTAGCGAGAACCTGGCAGATCGCTGTCTGAGTTTTTTGACCTCTGAGCCCAGGCCAGGAGGAGGCTATATCCTCCTTCAAGAACTGGATGATGGGGTCCATCCAGTTTCCTATCTACTCGATCTCTATCACCATTACTCTCGCTATGTCGATTGATGAGTTCGTCAGCTCACCAATGGGAATGCTGTCGATCTCTCCTGCCCCCTTGCTGGTTGTGAGCCAGGGCGTTAGCGTGGCTGTTTTCAGTTCATGGCAACTATATGATTTCAAACCAATATAGTTCTTTATGTTCTGCAGTAAGTTTGTTTTGGTAGAGAGAGAGTTTTTTGCTTCGTACTTCGTAGGCTCCGCTTGTTTGGTTCACAAAGAGCTGAGAGTCACTTTTGATAACCAGTTTCTTAACGCCCATTGATTTTGCTAGATTGACTCCTATCAGTATGGCTTCATATTTAGCTTCGTTGTTTGTGGCGCTAAAACTGAACCTAATAGCTAGATAATGGTGATTTCCGGAAGGCTAACATGGACTATTCCTGCTCTGGAGGCATGATTGGTAGATGATCCATCAGCATACAATTCCCATGTTAAAGGTTCTGAAGAAGTGAGACTCTGCTTAGGGTGAGCTCGGCTATGAAGTCGGTTTGTAATTAATGTCATACTGGTTGAGCTCGACAGACCATTTGACAAATGGCCAGAGAGATCGGGTTTTTTGGAGTACTTGCCTCAACGGTGCATTGGTCAACACGTTGATGATGTACTCGAAAAAATAGGGATGGAGCTTCTTTGAGGCAATTACGAGTATATAGGCAAGCTTTTCCATGGGGTATCGAAGCTCCACATCATGTAGGGCATGGCTGATGTAATAAACTGGGAGCCGGGCTGTCCCATCTGTCTTGACCAAGGCTGCGCTGACCAAGGGCTCCGACACAGCTAGGTATAAGGAAAGTGTTTCACCCTACTGTGGCTCGGACATCAGTAGAAGAGATGAGATGTGCTTCTTCAGTTCACTAAAGGCGATATGACATTTTTCCATCCACACGAACTCCTTGGATTTTTTGATGGCTGCGAAGAAGGACTTGCACTTGTCTGTTGACCCTGATATAGTGCGGTTAAGCGTAGCTACTCGCCCTGTTTGGCGCTGAACTTTTTTACTGACTTTGGGGCCTTCATATCTCAGATTGCTTGTGGCAAGCATGCTTTGGATCGATTCTTTCTATATCTTCATGTACCCATGCAAAGACGTCCAGATTTGCTTTAAAAATCGTATGAGTTGAGATCTAGTTGGTTCCAATCTTGAGCTTGATTTCTGGATTGGAGTCGTCCATCTTAACGACCTTGAGCTCATCGTCTGGGCGAGCTTGTGCCCTTGTTTCTTCAGCTCTTGGGTCAAGGGTGTGAACCTCTGATGTGGTGGCTTCGTAATCTATGATACACTCTATCGCGGCCCTCTGATCATCTTTTACTATAGCTGTTCCGTGGACGGTAGGGAATTTCATGTCATAGTAGTATATTGTGGTCATGGCTCTGAGTTCATATAGAATTGGTCGCCCAAAGATGGCGTTGTGGTTCGAGGGTACATCCACAATGACAAAATCCGCCATGATCTTCCTTGTGCATAGCTCATCTCCTAGCTGAACGAGTAGGGTGATCTGACCCTTTACTTATACAAAATCTCCGGTAAAGCCTTGGAGCTTGGTTGCATAAGGCTTCAAATTCCTTGGGTCGATCTCCATTTGCTGGAAGCTCCTCCAGTATACGATGTTAACAGTACTTCTATTATCCACTAAGGTCTTGTGGATTTGTACTCCTAAGATAGGCATGGTGATCACGAGAGCATCCGTGTGGGGGCGCAGCATGTTTGTATGACCAGGGCTTGTGCCATGAGCAAATGGTAGCAGTTCTGGGCTTCTCGCGTGAGACCTCGCCTTCGCCTCTTGTAACCATCCATACCGTGATTTTCGCCAATAAGTGTGCAGATCTTAGCAAGAGGTCAGTTCTATGGGGCTCGGGCGTTAAGGTCTGCTTGGGAAGGAGCTTGTCTGTCTTGCCCTTCGCGATCTGCTATGTATTCCCTCAGATATCCCCGTTCGATCAGCTTTTCAATCTCGTGCTTGAGGTGCCTGCATTCATCTGTTTCGTGGCCCACAGCTTTGTGATACTTGCAATACTTAGTTTGGTCCGTCTTCTTCATTGGCTTTTTGATGGGCTTTACCTTTGGCAAAATGGAGTCATTCTGCAAAAGGTTGAAAATATGCCCTCCACTGAGTTTGGTGAAGGGTCTTGAGAAAGTGTGTGGTCTTTCATCTTTTCGTTGACCCTTCTTAATTGTTTGTTCTCTTTTCTCATCCTTCGAGGTTTTTCAAGTCGTGAGCAACCCTCGATAGCTTCTTCAATGCTTATATATTTTTCAGCCCTCCTTAGGAGCTCTTTGTAGGTATTTAGTGGGTCTTCGTGCATCGTCCACCAGAAACACGTCTTTATAGAGCCTCGACCTGACAACGATTAAAAGCAATTCGTCTACCACATTCTCCATCGTCATGGCTTGTTTGTTAAAACGGTCCAAGAAACTCTTGAGGGGTTTAGACCACCCAGATTACACCATTCCCAACATCTTTCCCTACACGACCTCTTCCGATCTTGGGTCCATAAACTGCATGGCAAACTCCAAGGACAATTGTTCCCAACTGTGGATGGATCATGGAGCTAGATTCTCGTACTGAGTCTGTGCGTTCCCCTCTAGTGTAAGCGTGAAGGCTTTGCACATTATGGCTCCTGTAGCATTTTGAAGTTCCATCCAGGACACATACCTATGGAGATGAGCGATTGGGTCTATTTCACCGCTGTATGTCCCTATTTGGGGGAGTTTCATTTTCGACGGCATAACGGCGTCTCAGATGGTGGGGACGAAAGACGACGGCCTTCTCTACAGGTCGTCTAATGCCTTTCCTCTGGGCTGCTTTTGTTCTAGGTCACTGAGCCGTCTTCTTAGTTTATCCAACTTGTGGACTTGCTGAGGAGTTGGCTATTGACCTTGAGGGATTTTTGGCGATGAGCTCGAAGCATAGCTATAGCGAGGAGCAGGAGTTGTGCTCCTTCTTCTTGGCCTTCATTCCCTTGGCCGCAGAGGTTTTGGCTACCTCGGCCTTCGAGGACCTCGTTGTGGGTGAGGTCCTAACCTTGTAAACATGCTGTCTCCTTCAGCTTTCCTGGAAGGGGCTGGTTGGCTAGAGGCCTAAGTCAGAGCGAAACTCAGCCTCTTTCTTACATGTTCTCTTTATCGGTTCATTTTTGTGGGGGATCTCTCCACATTTTTGGCTTGCAGGAAGAGTCGATGTTGGAGAAAAGAAGAGTCACTATGGGAGGACTCTGCAGTGTCTCGTGGAGAGGCTGGTAGACTTCGCTGTTGCAACCGCCGGACTTCTTGAGCGAGGGATTCTACCTGTCACCGTAATGCTTCTGTTTTCGATTTGGCTACCGGCCATGAGGGGCTGGCGTTTGTTGCGGTCCTCCTACACCTAAACTCAGGAGGTAGTCCCACACCACTACTCCTTGTTCTTTGACTTTGGGAATGTATTCGACTCATCTTCCTTGCCGGAGGTTTGTTTTTCACCAGAAATTGGTATCTTGTCAAGCTTTTTGTATGTTTCCCACAGACGGCATCAATTTGTTGACGTGAAATTCTGGCTTCGACTGAACGAACGAAATTTATTTACATAGGAAACTCATGTTTGAATTTGTTCGGAGTATATTCGCTAAAGATGACAGGGATGTGTAATAAATAAAGATGAGTTAAAGAGCCGGAGACAAAAAGAATGAATAATAATGGGAGTCGAACCCCTGTTCAGTGTTATTTGCATAGGACAATGATTACATGCATTTAATCCCGGGCCCACAGGAATGGTGTGTGGGTCAAATCAATCTGAGATTAAGATTTTACTTTTTGACTAAACCTTACAATGGGCAGGTAAGCACCGTCCCCATATTTAATGCTGCAGTCTCATTAACCGCAGGTGATAAGGTTACACACGTGGGTTTGTAAGCGGTTGCTTGGCTGACACTTCTTGATGTCGCGACCTAATGATCTTAAGACCTCAAAGGCGCGAGGACACGATCAAGTCGTTGAGTTACACCACGACCTGAAAGTCCTTAGGTCTTTGAAGTGTTTAGTTCGCTCGTCCTGATGGAGAACGTGGAGCTCGGCTCCATGATCGTTGACCGTGGGCTTTTGTTGACTTGACGACCACAGGTAAACATTTAAAAAAAAAAAAGAAACTTGTAGATATCATTTAAGATTTTTTTGAATTTAAGATTGAAAAGAAATGTATCAATCAATTTTTTTTAATAAAAAGGGATTGATTATTTTATCTATTCTTTTTTATGTATTTTAAAAGGTTATATACTTATAAATAGATCTTGTAAATTAACTCATATTAAAGTATTAGACGAGGTCTTTAATTTAATATCTATATTGAATATGTTTTTATTAAAATATTGACTAGAAATTATCCAAATAAGAGCCCCAAAAAAATAGAAGAAAAAAGAAAATAACTTAACCAATGCAATAATTCAAAGTCTTATCTTCTCTCCTAATTATTAGTTTAACTCACTCTCTCCCAATTAACTCCTCTCTCTCTCTCTCTTCCCCCCTCTCTCTTGATAATTCTTACTTCGATCTAACAGATGGTAAAGATACCCTTGTTATATGGGGTCAACAAAATTGCACTCTTTTATCGTCTTTGTGGTATTTGTAGAAGTTAGCCGCCCCTTTCCCCCAAAAAACTAAAACCTCTCATAGAAGGGTTTTCAATCCGTGTGTTGCATTACGCCGTATATTTACTTAAATGTCATTATCTTTATTGAAATGACAATTTTTATGATGTGTGTAATTTTTAGAGGTGTATAGATTTTATACACTACATACGTACAAATAGAGCCACTCTAATCTTAGGAAGTTCTTTGAGTTTGAGTTTTGCTACATGAATTATTATTTGTACAACTTTTATTATAATTTGTACTGACAAAAGTGTATGAATTCGGGCATAAATATCAAAATGTAAAATTTTATAGGATTTAGTAAGAAAAATTGAAAGGTTATCTCACACTTTTTCGAGAAAATATGATATTCAAGAGTTGTGCTATTTGAACAAAAGTCCATACCAAAATTCTAACAAAACTGACACATGGCACAATCCTGTTTTTCAACACATCACACCAATTTTACATCAACACTAATCACACATGACACATGTTCATTTTGTTTAACTTTTTGTCCCTTATTTTGTCCAACTAGAATTATTCTATACAAAACTGGGGTGTTTATTGGTTTGACTATGTCTCAAAAGTTTTTTGTGCAAATGATCATTGACAAAAAATTTTATGAAACAAATTAAATTAGATATTATATAAAATACAAAAGGGTAAATTTCACAAAAGATCCTCAACATTTGCACTTTGAATCGCCTGGGTCCCTAACAGTTTTTTAGTGCCTAGGTCCTCATCCTTTCATAAATACGCACAGAAGGTCCTTGATAACGGAAACCATCCAATATTCCATTAAGTGGCTAAAGAAATTACCTTTGTATCCTTTTCATTAAATTTTTTTAAAAAACAGTTTAAAAATTAAAAAAATATAAAAATAAAAAAGGACAAATAAAAAAATAAAAAAACTGAAAGGGGACCCCCATTCACTGCCATTTCTGGAGTGAACAGACTGCCGAAAATGGTAGTAAAGGGGGGAGTCTCCCCCTATTTTTCACTGTCAGAATGCTGGAAATGGCAGTGAAGGGGAGGAGTCTCCCCACCTTTTTCACTGCCCTTTCCGGTAGTGAAAAAGGAGGGAGACTCCCTCATTTCAGCTGCCGGAAATGGCAACAAAACTTAGATTAAGTAATTAACCTAAATAAACTTAGATTATTTACTAGTTTTCTAAAGTATTTGAGTAAAAACTATTATGGTAGAATGTATAAAATATACTGTTATATGTTAAGATTTTTTCTTTAATTTATATTTAATTCTCCTATTTTTTGTTCTAGGTCAAAAATAAATTTATGTTTTTGAGGAATAGACGTACTAAAAATTGGATTAGGAGGTTCTCTAGATGTGTTGGTTGTCTACTTAGTACTTGGTAAAATAGTCTTAAACTTTCTCTTTGATTTTTCAGTTAGAGGGATATTTGAGCTCTTTTTCAGTTGGAGGGATATTTGAGCTCTTACTTTACTAAGCTCATTTACTATAAACTCATCTAGATTAATAAAAACTTCTTCAAACATGAAATAAAACGTGAATATGTAAACTGTAAAACAAACAACTGATGTATTAAAGGCTATATATAATCCACCAAATATAATTAGCAATATTTCTTTCTACATATAGGTCTATCACGCTTCTTTGTAAATCTGTTCTTAGAAGATTTTTGACTTAAAATATTTTGGTTATTGTTGGTGGACAAGCTGGACATAGCCTACTTTCTGTGTTTCTTTTAAGCCCTCTCACTCCCATAATGACAATTAATTTTGCCTATGGGTACGTCTGATCTACCAACAACACTTCAAAATATTTCAGCACAACTCAGTTTTATTTCCTAGATCTGTGCGTACTCTTTTAAAAACAATTTTATAAAAAATAATTCATGAACCCATACATAAATAGAGCACTGTTAATTATATTATGGCTTCATATATATCTGTCTGAAGTTCTTAGTTATCCATACTTTTTGTGTGATGATCTTTTTTAGTTGTTTTGGTCTTCTTCTGCTTTTCTTTTCTTTTTGATCTCTTCTTCTCATACTATGTAAGTCCTTTTTTTTTAAGTAATAGAGTAGATATATACTAAACAGAAAGTGGGAGAGTTTGTTGAACAGGGAAATTTATTGATGTAGTTTTTGCATACCAAAAGTTCTCTTATTTTAGAGGAAGGCCTCCTCTTTTATACAAGAAGTTTTTAACATTAATACAGATTACAAGTTTCAAAGTTCATAAATGGCTACAAACTCTGAGGTTAAATATGCATACAACCTTCACATGCCTTGCCACTTGCTTTCTCTTAAATTCTGGTCTCTTTTTAATGTCTTGTCTTCTTTCTTGTGACTTTGTCTTCATTCCATATGCTTTACTAACTTCATAGGTAGATAGGTGATTTTTATCTTCATCTTGAATGTATTTTCCAGTTTGATGGTAAGGTTTTGCTTAGAATTTTGGTTAACTCCTGTGTCATGCCCCTGCTAATTTTACAATATTTTCAAAGATCTTCTATTAATTAATAAATTTCATAGCGGAAGCTTCAACCCAAACAGTGGGGACGGGACGTACAAAACAAACAAAATGTATTTGTCTTGTAGAGTTTAACAAAATAACATTACAACTCAGTTTCTCAATAAAATGTAAAGAGCACAACAAGTATATTAATAGATGTAGTTCATTGATTAACAAAGCAAAACCAAATCATTAGAAAGCTTTTACGTTAAAAAATAATCTTCCGATCTATTATAAAGAATATCATATATATATATATATTATAAGAGGGTGGGCTTACTTATAAATACAAAAGATATTAAGCTCATAACTGCTTGCATAGTATCTTCAAAGATATGTTTTCACTACATGCAAAACTCTACTCCCGCTCATGAATGCTTACCTTGCCTTTCAAATATTATATCTTCAGTCATCTACAAAAATTGTAGAAGAGGGGAATGAGTACGAAGTACTCAATGAGTAACAAAATCCTTTGATTCACCTTTTATTTGAAAGATTTATTTTCAAAAAAATCATTCAATGCACAAAGCTTTTCAATGCACAAATCGGCCCTATCACTAGTTAGATTACTACCTATGGTGTGCGCAAGATTCATATCAATTACATTATGGCCATGTACAATTAAGTGGATCCATATTTAAATCTCGGTTGACCCCTACCGGAATTCCAAACAAATCAAAGCAAATACTACACTAATCGTCGCCTATCTCGGTATCATTAGATGACTCCTAGTATGGGAACAAAGCAAATCAAAAGAAATATAAAATGGGTATAGCATCAACTAGTGATTCAAATGCAATAAATCAATATTTCTTTTTAATGCATCAAAATCCGTGTTCATTCCATAACAATCAAAATCAATGCTTATCGTATCAAAACTTTTAATTCTACACTTAACTAAACTCTTCCGTCAACAATGTGCACCGTTTATTGAATCAAGATTTAATTCAACTCTTCAAGTAAGGATTGTTTAGTTTTCCTGTTTGGGCAATGCACATTTGAAACTATTGTAAAATCGAGAATGGTGTCGTATGCTTGTGAAATTCTCCTAGAAGGCCGAAAACTATATAAGTTCATTATATATGAAATTGAGCTCAAGAATACTACGTTATGAATGCCAAAATATTTTTCAACCTCCTAAAAAATAAAAATCTGTCCTCGGGTGCCCACCGACTACTTTCACAAAACAAGCCATAAAAACTCCTACCGGCCCCCAAATGGTGTCATTCAAATTTTGGATGATAGACAACTCATAGAAGATTATTTTTCAACTTGTATCTTGTTAAAATAGATCATATACTATCATTTATGACCCTTCAAAGTTGAGGGGCAGAACCAACCTTACATATCTAATTCCAGCCTTGATTCTTTATTAAACTTGTACATACACGCTTGGCTTCCTAGAATTCAATACTAACCTCTTATGGTTCTCTTTTTATTAAAGATGGCTTTCCATTGTTTTTTTAGCCATTAATCCAACAATCTCATTTAATTTAACAAAATACTATGGAATTCACCTCCAAAGAATACTTCTTCAAAAAAATTCAGATTTCATTGTTCCTTTCCAAACCATAATTAATTTCATATACTAACTCTACATAATTCCCTTCTAGCCTTCATTTAATTCCAATCTCATATCTAAGAATAATTCACACCATTTAAACCAATAGAAAAGCAAGTCAAAATCAACAACTCAATTCTATAGAAGTTTCTTAACTCTAGAAGAAAATTAACCTTTAAAGTGTATATGGAGTCAAAGCTTGAAAGTGAGAATTACTTACATACTATGATTGTTCCTTGTTCTGCTCCTTCGATTTCTCCAATTTCCATCTTCAATTTTCCCAAAATTTTCCTTCTTCTCATTTGGTCTCCCAACTCCTCTTTCTCTCTCTCTTGGCCCCTCTCTCTCTCTCTCTCTCTCTCTCTCTCTCTGTTTGTATGAATTGGCTCAATCCAAGAAAATATCTAGATATTTAGGAAAATTTCACCCAAGATCCCTCAACTTCTTGCTTTGCTTTATTTAATTAAGAAACTTGTAATATAATTCCATATCAAACCCAAACTTATTTAATGGCTTAAATGGTAAACCCAAAAATTAAATTAATACATCTTAGTCTAAATTTGACATTGACTTGACATATTACACCTTCGACTTTGAGGGGTAAATGTTGAAGTTTGAAAATAGCATGGCAAGTCGTCACATTCCCATTCTTGGCATTAAATCGTGTAAACTTTCAAGTAATTCCTTATCATTGTCATTATCAAAGTACTATCATTTTTCTTAATTCCTCGTTAAATTTTTGCGGGATGTTACATCCTGAATGTATATGCTTTTGTCTTTATTATGGTAAATAGGCTTCTTCTTCATAATAATTTGGTAGATCTCCACATAGTTTGCATTGATGGCCCACTTCTACTTCCATTAGCTAGTGTAAGTGTTCGTAGGTATTTTTACTTAGATCCAGATTACTTACAAGTATATTCTCAACATATTCTCTTAACTTCTATAGTTGGTTATTGTTTTGTCTTGTACGTGCCTTACTGTAAACTAGCATTTTTCTGTTATTTGATTTATAGACCCAAACATTGGTTCCTTGGGCTAGTGTCTCTTTTAATTTTGTGTACATAACTTTGAATGATAGAGCTCCTTTTTCTAGAATAAATATCACATGGCTTTCTTTATTAAATCCTTTCACTTCTGATTCCCCTACTATATCTTTACTGGACTCCAATCTTGACAATGTGCACTGCTTTTAAATAAACATCTTCAAAAACTTCTGCTATAACTGAGTAAAATCTAACGTAGATAATTTCTGCTTTAGTAATCCCAAAAAACGTTTTGATAGCTACTTTGATAAGGCTTGGGAGTAATGACACTTCTTTCATGTCTTTGCCTGGGTAGATGCATTGGATAAGGCCCCGGTCAAATAGAACTCTTAATTACTGTTTTTGTTCTGCTTCTGGTAATATAATAGCTTTGTTGGTATTTTGATGACTAATAGTTCTTAACCAATCTCCTTCTTTTGTCCTCTGGTTCAGGTATTCCACATATGTCAAATACGTCTGTTGCTTCTTTGTTGTTATTTCCTTCCTTGATAGCTCTTTTGCTGGTTTCTTGGCTACTCGTAAAAAGTTGCCTTAGTTGATACTATAGTTTTGCCGGTAGCTTTTCCCTCATTGGAAGATTCTTTAATAGTTGGAGAATTAGATTGTGCTTTCCTCTCACATTTGAGAGTTACTTTATCAAATAGATATTTTTGTAAATCACATTGTACCTCTTCCTTGTACATATCTTCAAGGGATGTTACCTTTGATTTGTAATATTCAAGTTCTGCACTCAGTTGGTTTATTTGTGCTATGCACGATGTTAGATTATTGTAGAGATTTGTATGGCTAACATTAATTCTATCAATGGCTATGTTCATATCTTCTAACTTGCTATATATTTCCTGCATTACGGGATAGATAATCTGCAATAACATTATCAGTACCTTTTATATGAACAATTTCAAAATCATAATGGTTCAATTCTGCTTGCCATCTTATTAATCTTTTATTTGCTATTGTGGGTCTATTTCTTTTGTAAGCCAATATTTTACTTGTGTATTATCGGTTCTAATTTTGAATTTTTTTGTTACTACAAATAATTCAAAATTTCTAATTGCCATCTTAACAGCTAACAATTCTTTTCTTTCTTATTAATATGATAATTAGCTTGTGTTGGTGTAAATGTACCACTAGTATACTGTGTAATTCTTTCTTCCGATTTTTCTAGATACTTATATTTTAGTACTGCTCCCCATGCAGTTTCACATGCCTCTTTTTCTATTATTCATTCACATTCTCTAGATGGTAATTCTAGTCTTGGTAATTTTTTACAAAGATCTTTTATTTTTTGGACTTCTTCTTCGTCATCTTTGTATCGTGTCCATCTTGTTTTTCCTTTAAGCATATTTTGTAAAGGAGTTAAGTGTTTAGCTAAGTTGGGTATATACTTCCAAATTTGATTAACTAATCTTAAGAAACTTTGCAATTGTACCTTATCCTTAATATGATTATCAAATTCTTGTATTTTTATTCCTATATGTTTTTGTAGTTTAATTCATTCTTGACTAATAATAGAGCCTAAAAACTCTACTTTTTCTTTAGCTATTTCCATCTTTTGTGTTGATAATATAATACCATTATTTTTTACTATATCTATAAATATATTAAGATGTTTTATGTGTTCTTGTCTTGTTTGTGAGAATATTAGTACATCATCAATATATACTACTATAAAGTGATACTAATCTTTAAATATCTTATCCATATATCTTTGAAATTCCCTTGGACTATTTTTGATGCCAAATGGTAAAACATTCCATTAATAAAATCCTTAGGGTACTGTAAAAGCTGTTAAGTGTTTAGATTCTTCTGTTAATTTTATATGGTAGAATCCAGATTTTAAATCAAATTGGAATAAATATCTTTTTGCTTTAATTTGTTTAAATAAAACATGATGATTTGGAATTGGACATTTCAATTCTTTAGCATGCTTATTTAATCTTTTATAATTTATTATCATCCTAGATTTCCCTCGTTTTTGTTCTGAATGCTTCATTACTATGAAGGCAGGGCTACTATGTTTACTATTAGATTCTCTTATAAATTTCATTTCTAAAATTTCCTTAATACTCCCTCCGTCCCACAAAGATAGTCCCGTTTGGTTTTTCACACAAATTAAGAAAACATCATTTAATGTTATTAGAAATGTATAATTTAACACATATTTCCTAATATACCCTTTGACTTATTTAATATTTCGCTTGAGTTGTTCTTTGTTGCTGATTACTATACACTATAAATGAGAGTATATTAAAAAACTAAAAAAATAACTTAAGAATGGAGAATATAATTTGGGAACGATAAAAAAGGAAAGGTGGAATATCTTTTTGTGACGGAGGTAGTATGCGTTTCAAATTCTAGCAAATCCTTTGGAGTGTGTTTAATTAGTTTTACACTAATTCGAGTTTTATCTTCTAAAAGTATTTAATCCATTTTTCTAATGGATTATCACCAGATAATTTTAGTAATTGTTCTGTTACATTTGTTATTGCTATTTGGTCAAAATGTTCTTCTACTAAGTTTATCTTATTTTTATTTGGCATGAATTGTGCTATGTTAGTGCTATCCTCACCACGCTATGCTGCTATGTGTGATGTTTTTTCTTTGCTATATGGCTCATAAATTCGTATTGTTATAGCTATATGGTGACATGAACTAGTTAAAAGTATTGTTTTTTCATCTATGGTAATGGGGTAATATTGTTTAATGAAATTATTTCCTAATAGTATGTCTCCTTGTATGTTATTAAATTGATACACTTAGGGTATTTATAACTCAAATTTTCATATTTGTATTTTTACATTTCTTGCCATTTTAGTTATTAAGTTTGTGCTACCATCAAAACCTGTTAATATAATTATTTCTTCATTACTTTTCCTTTCAGTCCACATATCTGAGTGTAAACATTAAGTTTGTGCTCCTTGTATGTTATTAAATTGATAATTATTTCTATTTTAATTTATTATTGTAATTTCCACTTCAAATAAGTCATGGTAATTTCTACTTAAATATCCTTTACAGTTCATTTTTACTAATATATATGTGTTCTCTTCCTCTTTGTATCTTATTCATTATAGTCTAGATATCACTAGATTTTCACTTTTTATTGTTATTAGTATCCTATCATTTTGTATATGTTATGGTTTTATATGTTCTAAAAAGTCAGTACCTAATAGCAGTTCTGTCATTGGCCAATTTGATAGAATCACTTATGGCTTGGTGTAGAGATTCTTGGTCAGAAAGGGCTTGTCGAAGAGACTCTTGTTCCTTTAGAGCTTCCTGGTATTTCATGGTCATCTAATTTAACTTAATTTTTATAGAGAAATCATGGACTGTTGATCTTGGAGGCCTTCTGTATTCTCATGAATAGTCTGATGGATTGCGCTTTCTCAACCCAAAATTTCTCCCCGTGCTCTCGAAGTGTTTACAATCAAATTGTTTCTTTCCCTTCTGAACCATAGATAACACCTGAAAGCAATGATTTCTCACCATAATGATGAATAGAAAAATAAGTGGGAAAGGCTATGGCCAAACGAGGAAGATCACACCATCTGAACCCAAAAGATATATGAGTATCCATGAACTTGTCATACTCCGGATCGTCGAGAATCAGATTTATAACTATCAGATCAATCATTAAACGAGTGGGGGGTAACTTGGAAGGATGTATCTAACAGAACGTCTACATTGGTATGAGTTGAAGAAGGAGGAATATCAGAGGAAACGGAAGGGACATGTGATTTGCCTTTGCTTCTAAGAGGAATTTTTTCCTACGCTAAGTCATGACCTCAAGAAATGTAGTAGGAATAGAATAAGTGGTAGTAGACACATCAAGTGCAACCAGGGAAGAAGGAAGGTTGCTAGCCAAAGGAGGAACTGCTAAAGGACAAGTTAAGGTTGTCATCATTTCCACTATTGATAGAGGAATAAAAAATGCAGGACGCATGTCATGAATATTTTCTACAGGAAAAGAATTAGAAAGAGGGTAACCTAGGAGTACTTGAGTGTGTGAAGAGTTACGGGCGTGGGATAAAGGAGGAGAGATGGGAGTTTGATGGTCATTGAGGGAATGATTTCCATATGGCAATTTTTGATCGCTACCAGAACAATTTTGAGAGGGTGGCCAAAGGTCCTGAACAGGAGGATTTTCAGAAACGGTCTTTTCACGAGATGAAGTGGCAGTGGATTCGTGGACATCTCGAGTAGACTGTTGAGTGGAGGATTGAGCGACTGATGATTGCGAGGCGGAAGCTTCTTTAAGATTTCTCTTTTTGGAGCGTTTTTCTCTGCTTTGAGCCACTAGCTGAGCGGCATAGGCGTCACTGTATCTTTTTTGACTCATATCTACAAAGGAAATTTATATAGACTATGATGCCAGTAACAAGTGAGAACAAGAATTGAAAAGATTAGGGTTTACCTGAGCTCGAAAGATTAGGGTTTACCTGAAGAAACAGGAGAGAGAATGTCTCTAGCGACAAGAATTGCTTATTCGTATTCCCAACTAGGAGATAAGAGATAATCCAAGAACTCAGGATCTCCATAGAACAAATCAAATATCGAAATTTTGTCACTGCTAATGGAAGAAGGGCTAAAAGAGTACACTGAAAATTAAAATATAGAAGAAGAAAAGGGGTAGGAGTTCTTGATTTTTACGCATAGGAAGGAATTTGAAAAATAAGGGCATTTTGGTCTTTTAAGTCATGTAAGCCGTTTTCATGACGATAAAGCAAGTGAAAGGGAGATATACGTTGTTCACTAAGGGAATGCTGAGGCAGGTAAAGAATAAGACGCTTCTTGTCACTTTCTTCAAAAATACTAAAAGCATTTTTGATGAAAGTGAGAAGGCTTATGATCCTAGAATTAACATTTTAATATAATTAAAAGAATAGAATGAAGAAACACTCGAAAAATAAAGAAAATAGCAGGTAATCGCTAAAAAACGACAGCATAAAGAAAGACAACCTATAGAACCGCTATTACGTGAGTATGACGATTTCAAAGCAAACGATAGGCAAGCGATTAGGACAAATAAAACGGTTCCTGCTAACATAGAAACCTATCTCTATAAATACCCCCATCATTACTCAATTTCTAATTTTTCCTTTTTCATACTTCACTAAAAATCTGATAGCTTAGAACTCTCTCTAAGCACACAGGCTTTGAGTGATCTTAATCACAACCAATCTAAATTTCTTTTTGATTCAAATTCAATTCAAATCAGGTATTAATTTGTAATTGTCTCTTTCAATTAGAGATATATACATCATATTTTTTTTTTTTATCTTTCGTAGGACATTCAGGTGATATATGTCCCATTCTCCATACATGTAACATTTACATTTCTTAAGATTTTTTAGATAGTTTTTTGTTTAATTTTCTCTTCTTCTTAAATATCTTTTATATGGTTTCCTACATCTTTTAAATATTTTCTTATGGGGTTTTTTGAATTTCTTTTTCTTGTAAAATTTTCTTTTCTTATATGGTTTAAATGTCTGACATCCCGATTGAGTTGGTTTATATTATAGTTTATTACAACCCAATTTTTTATACGCTTTATGATATTTTAAAGTGTTATTAGCTTGTAGACATTTTTCTTGTTGTTTTTACACTATAAATTGAATTCTTGCTTCTAGGGCATCATTTTTTCCTGGTAATGCTAGTCCTAAAATTTTTTTATATATTTCTAAATTCCATGGATTGGGTAACTTAAAAAATATTAAGTTCATAAATTTATAAGCTCCTTTTGCAACTGTGTATCTTGATTTCCCATAATATTCTCTAAATTCACAAGCAAATTATCTAAATTAACATATATCACATAATGTTAAATTAGCAAGTAAGTATCTATTTCTCTTTTTTGAATCTTCTTTAGTATTAGTATTTATTTCTAGTGTGTATATATATTCTCTTCTTAAAACTTCTTCATGTCTACTTAATATTGTTCCTATTTTGTCTTGGTCATTTCCTCTTACGATTGTTTTAAGTTCTTCACTACTATTTTCCCACCATCTTGCTATAGTTCCTATGAATATATTTTCTAACATTAATTGGAATTGTCTTCCTTTTAATTCTCTAGTGTATGCCAACATTGTCATAGATTTCATCCATAATTCTAATTCATAGCCTATATCTTGTACACATGCTAGGTCTAGCCATTTTCCTTCTGAACTTATTTGCGTTTCCATACTTCTCCAAGGTGTATATTGAGTAGGGTAATTATGATTTGGTTTTGTACAATATTTTTAATGTTGCAGTGAAAATTCAATTGGAGAGTATTTTTGATCTTGTCTTTGTGGCATATAAGCATGTGGTCTATTTGTTACATTTGTTTTACTTGTTATATTACTCGCCACTTTTTCTTGATTAATTTGATTTGTTACAGGTGGTGGCTGTCTCATAGGTGTGATGATGGTTGTCCTGATGGTATTATAGCTTGGTTCATATTTATTTCTTCTAATTTTAATTTCTGAAATTTTTCTATATATTCTTCTTCTATTGGATTTTCCATAAATTTTTCTATTTGTTCTATTATCATATTAATTTCTAATTTAGTTATAGCCTTTGATTCTTTCTCAGTTATTATTCTTTTAGGTTTTCTCTTTTCCATTTCTTCATATATTTTTGTTAAAGTCTTTTTTTTTTTTAACGATTTCTAAATTTCTCAATATTTTCTATCCTTTTTGTTATTATGTTTTCCTTTATATTGTCTTCTTTTATAATTTTTATCATATTAATTTGTTCTAATTTATAATTTCTAATTAAATTATCTTCCATGGCTCTGATACCAATTTTAAGTAGATTAAGCAGATAGTTTTAGGTAGATTAAGTATTTTTCTTTTAAAAGTTAATCATGCAGTTGTTTAATTTAATTACACAATTTAATTTTTTAATCCAAATTTCAAAGCAGAATTATATTCTTAATGAGAAGAAGGGTAAGGATGTAATTTCATTATTGGGTTTTCTTTTATCTTAATGACTAAGCCTAACTACACAAATACTTTGCAACCTTTCCCTTTTAAATAAAAAGCTTTGCTGACTTCTCTTTTTAACTAGAAATTCCTTCAAAATTTTAGTACTCAAGTCTAATCTTGAATCAATGTGAAAAAATGGGAAGAAAAAGATCAAAAATATTTGAAAACACATTTTTTTCATTCTGTTTTAAATAAATTTAAATTTGGTTAAATAAATTACATATAGGGAAATTTGGTTAAATTTTTCTAATTTTTCTACGATATCTTATGAGACTTACGTGTACTATATAAATCCCTATCATTCAACTCCACTCCTCTTATTTTAAGAAAAAATGAGTTCCACTAATAGGGGTATTTCCAATGCAATTTGGTTAAGCTACTCTCATGAGGTAGGTATAAACGCCATGTTGACTATTAAACTACTATGTCCTGCATACACTCACGTATAGGAGAAAACATCTGATACTCCAAGAGTACTCTGTTAGAGCATCTCTAATGGAATGTCTATTAGAGAAATTTTTCCTACCACATCATCTAAAAAAGCTGATGTGGCAGTAAAGAAAATAGACATTGTAAACTACAATGTCTAGATGGGGATAGTGAGGTAAACAATCCACTATCTTATTTTTTCATTCTCTTTTCCCCATTCAACTACTCATATCTTGATAAGTGTCTCATTACTTCATACAATTCACATAACTCATCGTAGGTGATTTTGATCTAACGCTAGAATCTGCGGCACGCGTAAAGACGTGTGAGTCTAGCGGCTCTGGCCGCGGGAGACTGAAACTACCATTAAACATGCTTTATACCAATTTTCACCAATTCAAGTCACATAGAAAGCAATGTAACTCAAATATTCCAAATCAATCAGCAACCCAATAGTTCAAAAATCCAAAAAATAGAGCTCAAAAATCCATGTTTCCTCGTTTACGTGGAGCCAGGGGCAGAGCCACCATTGGACGAGTACAATCCATTGACCAGGCTGAACTTTCATCGACCCAGGGGTGGAGACTGTATTGGAATTAGGCTGAAAAGACTGTCTCCTCCATTGAAGAGTCAAGAGTTGCAGGTGAAATTTTTTAATGCAGAAGAAGTAATAGAAATGATAGGGAGTGTATCTCAAAATGGGAAATTACAAAAATGAGTTCTCCAGCTTTGTTTAACTGACCCTTCATCTTCTTAAGTAATGGAGCATTAATTTTGTTATATGGAAAAGTAACTGACACACACTTTAAAGAGTAAAACTTTTTGCACTGATAATACATATGCAAAATATTTTTACTACGCCCTCCATCCCACAAAGATATTCCCCTTTCATTTTTCACAAAGATTAAGAAAATATCATTTAATCTTATTATAAATGCACAATTTAACAATAAATTTCCTAATATACCCTTTGATTTATTTAATATTTTATTTTAGTTGTTCCTTATTGTTGATTACTATGCACAATAAATGAGGATATATCAGAAAACTAAAGAATTAACTTAGGAAATGGAAATATAATTTGGGACGGATAGATCGGAAAAGTAAAGGAAGAATGTCTTTTTGGGACGGAGGGAGTACAATTTATGATCTAATTCTAATTCAAATATTTTTACAATTTAATAAATCATCTAACTCTAAGCCAATTATATGTGAACATTGCTTCACGCTATAAGCCAACAAATTTTTGCTTAAAATAAGAAAGAGAATGAGTTAAGTTGAATTGTAGAGATTTATATATTACGATAGGTCCCATAAAATAAAATATATGAATGTGATACTTGTTTGATCAATTTCAAAATTGAAATAGAATGAGCAAAATAACATGGGCACTAGTAGTGGGTGGCCATCGGGTCGGGTGGGGTTGGGTCGGGCAGGTTGGGTTCGTGCCCAACCTGGCCCAACCTGAACCCGAACCGACTTCTAGTCGGTTTGGGATTTCCGTAACCGATCCCAACCCGTTAGGCCTGGGAAACCGACCCATAATGGGTCAGGTTGGGTTGTGGTTTGGGCTTTTTTCTTTTCTTTTTTTAAATTCATATATTTTTAAAAGCTTAATGGGCCAATGTTTAAATCACAAAATGAAGGAGGCAATTAAAAAAAAACCTGACGTCCCTTATTGATAAAGCAGCAGCTGTGCAACGTCTCTCTCTCTCTGTACATCAAGCAGCAACCAATGCCCAAGAGTAGATTAGTGAGACCAGCGAACGTGGGTGGTGGCGACAGCCAGCAAGCGAGACAGCCGATAGGAACGGCGCAGGCGGGTGGGTGGTGGTCGCAAAAGCAGCCTAATTCTGTCTGTTTCTCTTTCTCTCTACACGACGCTCTTCCGATCTCTCTCTCTCTCTCTCTTTCAATTGCAATTTTTTGACTTTTGAAATTTGAACTATGAAAATGAAATGATTTTAGCTCAAATCTCAAGTCATGTAATGAAGGAAATGTTTTTCACAGGGAGAAACACGGCTTTTACATATGAAAAAATGGATAAATAAATAAATAAATAAATAAATAAATTGACTGGTTTAATCGGCCGGTTTGGTTAACGTTGGGTTTGACCGGTGTTGGCCGGTTTCACCAAGTTCGGGTTGGTACCCCCAAACCGCCCACCGACCCAAGCCTTCACAAAACTGACCCAAACCCGGTTTGGTTTGGGTCGGTTTTTTAGTTTACCAGTTTTGGCACCCACCCCTAACTAGTACTCTCTAATTTTGCAACTCTTAGTCTGGGCATGTAGTTGCATCAGTTGGTGTGATATATGATTTAGGGAAAATACCACGGTGAATAATTATATATATATATATTGTAGGCATGGATGAGTCATAATGGTGTACAAGTATTTAAAAACATGACTACCCAAATCTTTGTTTATAGAACTCAATATTGACTTGGCAACTAATAGGAATGCAAATGAGGCCATTCGATATTTTAATTTGATGTAAATAAGGAGCTTGTTGGATTCTCTTTATCAATTCTTTTTATAATTTCACCTACCACTGATTTAACTACTGCTAATTTATAACCACAAATTTCAAACTTCTATTAAATCTACACTACTCACTTCAGTTCATTATAATCTCTCATTATAAACCAATGCCAATAATAAGAATTAAACAACCAACTACTGCATGTAGTTACATAGGTTTAGTTGAGGAGAGTTTGATGAGGAGACATCAAAGTAGAGTTGAGGAGAAGCAAAAAATTTTTAGCCGCACTGAACTAAATTCCTGG
>CAVNYN010278237.1:0-10259 GCA_963692815.1 Nyctanthes arbor-tristis
ACAGTCACGTCACATTGGCCGTTTTCTATTGACACTCCGATATGACTCAATAGGTAGACAATATATGCACGCTGTTAGAAAATTTTTATATTTTCATTTAATTTAACTTTTGTCACTGTCACATGAACAATAGACAAGAGATTGGCATTTGAAGAAACAAGCTTTGCTCACTAATCTTTTTTGTTTGATCTTCTTTATTTTTCAAAACATAGAGAATTTATAATGAGCAGAGAGATAGAATATGTATTTAGAATGTAAAAATGTGTAAAATATGTAGTTGTAATTGAATAGTTATCAAATCAAATGTCAAATCAGTGATAAATAAAATTATAAATTAGTAAAATAAAGAGCATCAAACAAGCTTGGGTCAGGAGAAATCCTATTTGTGTAATTTTCTCCCAAAAAATAAAAATAAAAATAAAATCCCGCCCACCGTCCACCGACTTGCAGAGCAGATCCGGTCAAAGACATTTTGGGTCGCAGGACAAGATCAATCTTGACCGGACCCTGACTCGTCATTTAAATTAAAAATAAGTGAAAATATGCCAAAAAAAAAAAAAAAACTGAAAAATTATTTGAATAAAAAAAGTGACAAACAGGGCGAAATATCCCAACTCGATCAGCAACCTGCCCCAATTTATTGCGGGTCACACAGCAGACCAATCCGACCCAACCCAAATCTGCCTGTTGTCATTCCTACCACATTTGAGTTTTCTTCTTTATTCATTTTGGGAAAATAAATGAGATAAGATTGAGATGATGATGCATATCAGTAAAAGAATTTTTCAAGCACCCACTCAGAATCATTTATCCTACAAAGAATGGCCCATAACTCCCATTCATCAAAGTTCTGCAGCCTCAATTTTAATTAAAACCATTAGGATTTGTTCTCTTTTTGTATATAATTTTTAGTTTCAACATTTTGAAATTTATCTTCAGTTTTTTTCCTTTTAACTGTAGGTCAAACATACATACAAAAACAAATTTTTTTTTCTAGTTTTCAAAAATATGCTTAAAAAATTTATAATATTTTTTTTCAGTGATTTAATCAAAGCAATCAAAAAATAGTTTTGAAAAGGGTAATTTTCACTCTAGGTCCCCAACATTTCAATTTTGTCCCCCTTTTTTTTTTTTTTGGCCTACTAGCCCCTAACCTTTCATTTATCGTATTATTTCTCCAACATCACTTTTCATCCCCAATCTTTCAATTTTCACCATTAACCCCTATCAATATGATTAGTCAACAGACTCCAGAAGCTACTGTCAGGTATTATATCTAAGTCTCAATCTGCTTTTATTCCTGGGCGAGCTATTTCGGATAACATGTTAGTGGCTTTTGAAATCATGCACTACATGAAACGAAAAAAGAAGGGCAAACATGGGACAATGAAAGTTGACATAAGCAAAGTTTATGACTGGGTTAGTTGGAACTTTTTGCAAAAAATCATGCTATGGTTGGGTTTTGCACAAGGTTGGACTGATCTCATTGTGAACTGTGTTATGTCGGTGAAGTATGAGGTCTTGGTTAATGGGCAGGCGGTTGGTCCGATCATTCCGAGGCGGGGATTGAGGCAGGGGGATCCCCTCTCTCCATATTTATTTATTTTGTGTACAGAGGGCTTGTCTGCTTTGATCCAAGATGCCGAGTCGAAAGGGAGGATACAAGGGTGTTGTGTTGCAAGGTCTGCTCCTAGTGTTACCCACTTACTATTTACAGATGATAGTTTTTTCTTCTTTAGAGCTACAGAAGAAGAATCAGTGCACATGAAACAAATTTTGAGCAAATATGAAGAAGTATCGGGTCAAGCCATTAATTTTGACAAATCAGGCATGGCAATGAGCTCTAATGTTTCTATGCAATCCAAAGAAAGGATATGGGCCGTGTTGGGTGTTAGGAATTCTTTAAATACCGGTAATTATTTGGGATTACCTTCTTTGGTGGGAAGAAAAGAGGAGGAGGTTATTAATTTCCTTAGAGACAGAATTTGGAAGAAAACGCAGAGTTGGATCAATAAATTACTTTCCAAGGCCGGAAGGATGGTGTTGGTAAAAGCTGTTGCTCAAGCGATCCCACCTTATAGTATGTCCATTTTCCTGTTGCCTACAACATTGTGTGATGAACTCCATGGTATCATGAACATGTATTAGTGGGGTAAGGGGCTGATGGCAAGATTAGTCTCAGTTGGATTCTTTGGGATGAATTATGTGAGAGGCAAGAACACAGTGGATTGGGTGTTCGAAATCTTAATGCATTCAACCTAGCTATGTTTGCAAAGCAGGGGTGGAAATTAATAAATGACCCAAGGCACTTGCTACCAAAGTTCTAAAAGCTAGGTAGTTTCCCAGGGTTATTTTTTGTCCTCCAAGGTCGGGTTTAATTCAAGCTATAATTAGATAAGTGTTTAGGCCTCCCGTGAAGTGTTGCTAAAAGGCTGTCGATGGTGAGTTGGGATGGGAATACTATCCAAGTGTGGAAGGATCCCTGGGTAATGGGAAACCCTCAAATTCAATTCAGGTTGGAAACTATGCCCTTGGACGACAATGGTGACATGTTGGTTAGAAATTTGTTTAAACCAAGCCGTAGGGAGTAGGACATGGAAACGATCAGGGCGTGGCACTTTAGTGGAAATGGAGAATATCTAGTAAAGCCCGGTTACCGGGTGGTGATGGAGATACGGCAGGAAACATCTCAATTTCGAGTTCCCGGTCCATGGAGAAATATTTGGAGTCTGAATTTACCTTCGAAGGTAAAAATCTTTATATGGCAAGCGTGTAGAGATTGTCTACCCACTCGGAAGAGACTTGTTCAAGAAGGAATGAATATGCATGAGAGTTGTGCTTTCTGTGACAATGCTATGGAGTCTTGTTTGCATTGTTTAGCGGATTGCTTCTTTGCTAGAAGTTGCTGGACCGTGGCATGCATTCAAGTTGATTCTAGAGATGCTAATAATTTTGGAGAATTTTTCTTCAATTTATTTACCATGAAGAGACAGAAGGAAATTGAGGTTACTGATACACTTGCGTGGGCGATTTGGAAGGCTCGAAACAAGAAGGTTTGGAATGAAAGCAAAAAAGTCGCCCAGATTTGTGGTTCAAAATGGCCTTGCCTATCTTCATGAGTGGAAGAATGCACAGAAAGGAATTGGGTTTACACGCATTGTACAAAGTAGCGATCAACATTGGAGTAAACCGGAGGGGGGTGGGTGGACTAAATGCAACATAGATGCTGCTATTTTTCAAGATGTTGGCCTTGTTGGAGTGGGGATGGTCCTACGAAATGATAATGGACATTTTGCGCAGTGTCGTTCCAAGCTTTTTGAAGCACGTTATGAGGTGAAAGTGGCCGAATGTTTGGGACTGAGGGAAGGATTGACTTGGCTTCTTGCTTTGGGTCTCTCTCATGCTATTATTGAGTTGGATGCAAAAGTTGTGGTTGAGGCAATTAACCGACCAGAGGACTTATCAGAATTTGGCCTGATGGTCTATGATTGCAAGAAGCTACTAAAATGTGCCAACAACTTTAAGGTCTAACACATTAATCGTAGAGGAAATGAGGTTGATCATCTACTAGCTCGTGGAGCTCGTGATTTTTCGTCCCCTTGTGCAATGAATAGCCCTCCCCCTTGGATGTATCCAGTTCTTGAGTCGGATTCTTCCAGTAATGATAATTAAGTTTTCCTCGTAATTTTTATTTCCACTATAGGTCCCAAATTTTCAATTTTTATATAATTTTGTCCTCATCATTTTTTTGGACATATAGAATCCCTAACCTTATACCTTCCGACATTAAAATTTCAATTACTAATGTTAATTTCTATTAAAATTACCATTATACCCCTAATTATTTAAATAAAAAATAATAAATAATAATATAAAATAAAAACTCCACCTATCCAATAATAAAAAAAAAAAAAAAACTCACTCTACACTAAACTTGATTGATACATAATCTGTGTTTTAAAAAAAAAGTTTCAAATTCGAGAGCCGATGCAACAGATCAAATCGGGATTTTCAATTCATCACATATCACATAGCGGATATGAATCATAGTGGGTCTACAAAAAAATCATTTTCAATTTACAAAAATGAAACCGAACCTTAATCCACCGATTCTAATTTTTTATGAATTAACAATTAGTGAATCAGATGGATAAATTAAGGTGAAACTCACAAAGAGAAACAATAAATTAAATTAGAATTAGAATTAATGTTACATTTATTTTTTATAAGTAAAAAATCAATTTTTTTCTGGTTCAGATCTACCAATCCGCATCCGACACATGATTTCTAGTAGATCAAGAAATCAAATACGACTCAAATCGATAACTTTCTTTAACACGAATTTAATATATCCATTGAAACCGTTATAGGTCGAGTTTTTTTGTTATAATTATTCCCTAATGTTATCATTGAGTTGTGTAAAGTGAGTTAGAGTGGATTGACAGCTTATTTTATATTATTCTTTATGTTTATTTAAATAATTAATAATATAATGAAAATTTTCATAGCTATTAACAGTAAAATTAAAATACTAAGTTTGAAAAATGTTAATGGCATATAACACGACAAAAAATGAACAGTTGGGCTACTATGCACCCAAAAAATGATGGCGACAAAATTATATTAAAATTGAAAGATTAAGGACCTAGAGTGTAAATAAAGAACAATGGTATAATAGTCATTTTGATAGGAGTTAATGATGAAAATTGAAAGGTTGGGAATGAAAAGTGACATTAGAGACATAATACATAATATACTAATAAATGAAAGGTTGAAGACTTAGTAGGCTAAAAAAAAAATAAATAGGGACAAAATTGATACAAAGTTGAAGGGTTGGGGAAAGGCCCTAGAATGAAAATTACCCTTTTAAAAAAAGATAATAATACAGAAAACATGAAGTGACTTGCTACTGATTATGGACAACCAAAAGATGCGAACAATATAAGAGAAATTTCAGTAGCCAGTCCTTTCTTTCGGAGTGTGGATTCGACAGCTGATTTCCCAAACCAACTGATTAGATGAGAATGGAGCATTTCTCCCATGTCAAGCCAACTTATAGTGACAATCTAATAAATCTTGCAGTCACCATCATATCATGATAAAAGACAGATATAAACGCAATAATTCACAAAGCTTCAACTGCATCCATTGTATACGATACACCCTCGGTTGTTCATGTGAATATTTCTTAACAGAATCAGAGATAAACACCAAAATATGTCATCCCTACAAATGTGGGCAAAGAACACCTACACCCTCACCAAAACAATCCAAAAAATTGAGGGCAGAGAATGATACTACTTACATGGATTATATGATTATTTTCAAAAGTTGATCATGCAATTCTTATTTCTTCTTCCTTGAGGCGGATCCAGCACCCCGCCCCCCTCCTCTCCTATTTGTGGCTTCAGAACCTCCCTTTCCTCTGCCTGAAGATGCCCGTTTGGCACTTGAACTTCCAGAACCCTTCAAGTCCATCTCCACTTTGATTCCTAGACCCCCCCCCCCCAAACCAAAAATTCGGAGAAGAAAAGAGTTGCAAATTTAGAACGTAAATGTGCTCAAGAATTTTCAGAGATCAATAGTTTATGAAAAGATAGAAAACATTTAATCGAAACATGGCGAAGCAACTATTTACTAGTAAAGACTATATATAAATTAATTAGAAGGGAGAAATATCACCAACCCTTTGAATTAAGACTCTCTAGGTCAGTTTGCAGCTTCTCCGCATCGGCTGAATCTTCTGAAACAAACCACAAGCAAAAAGTATTTTTCTTAATATAAATCTGCAGAGCCGTGATCATGCAAGCACGAGAACGGAAAAAACGATATTTGCACATAAATGTTCTCTTTAGCAGCGCTTAGGAGATAAAAGACAAAATAAATAACAGAAAATCAGGAATATAACCAACAGAATTATGCAACAGCATATCTAAAACTAACAAGGAGAACTGCAATAATTGTTTTTAGGGAGAAGTTTACCCAGGTCTTCCGTGTCAGACAGGTAGTCTTCTTCATTTATGGCAAGTTCTTCACCATTTTCTTCCCGCAAAGGATCAGTTATGGGTTCAAGCATTGCCGCAACCCGCTTCTTAGGGGCCTTTTTCATTCCAGGAAGTGTGATGAGATCTGCAGTCCGAACCACACGGGATGAGCTGCTTTTATTGTATGCTTTAGTTAGTGCAGCTTTTACAGCAGGCTGTATGCCATCCATCGGATTCGGGTGTCCCTGATGAGTGTACATGTATTAGGGGTAGATGAGAAGAATGATTTCCAAGATCAAGGAAATCAGAAGTGCAAACTAAATATACCTTAAATTTTGATATCTCAACAATGGTATCAAAGTCCTCCATGCTAATGGAGTATGTATCCATAAACTCAACAACCTTTTCAACAGCTTCATCCTGGCAGTTATTCACATAAAGAAAATTTATGTTCAAAATGGACAAGAAGATAAAAACTGCTGTAACTGCCAAGAAGAAAACATTGTAAACCTTAGGTAGAACCCTTAAAGGATCCGTCAACTGCTTCAGCATAACTGTAAGATAGTCGAGTCGCAATGTTGTCCTGAAAAAAAAAAAAAGTGGCAGCAGTTGAGAATCAGAGAGTTGCAAGGGGTGACAGAAACATCATACATGCCTGGTATAATACTTCAGGCATGGGACATTCAAATGGTTGAGATAATAGTAAACATAAGACAGCCAAACGTAAATTAAAATTTGATAGAATGAAATGGAAAACGGAAGTGGTGAATCAATATATTGTAAGACTAGGCACGCTTTCTGGGTTATATTTGCAGGAAGGAGTACTACTGTACAAACGTTTAATCCATCAGTATGATTGCAACTACAGTCTTCACAACCGAATTTGATGTGTAACACTACCTTCCTAGGTCAGCTTCACGAGATGCAAGAAGATGAACGTGTAGGTCTTCCAAAAGCCTATAATTCTTTCCCATTGTAGAGTTCTTTCCAAGCCACCCACCAAATCTATTGAAATTCCGTTCTCCCTGAAAAAAAGAAATTATTTTCCCAGTAAAGATAAAGTAAATCTAGATCAGTTATCATTCCCATCAGCTAAAATATTATGTAAACCAACTCTACCAAAAAGTGGTCAAAACATATAAATAACGTTTTATTACATACGATTGCATCTAACATTTTCAAAGAACCAATTACAAAAAAACAGCGGACTGATAACTAACTAAATGGAAAAAGTATGACTCGATTCCACACAATTTTCAAGCCTCTAACAAGTGGAAAGTCATGGATGAGGAGAGTAAACATGAGCATAAGATTCTTAAACACAGCATAAAATTCTTAACTAATGCATGACACAATATGTACCGAGAATTCTCCAAGAAATCATAATGCAAGAGTAATTTAATTCATAATAAAATCTAATTAAAACAATCAAGTAAACCTCCATATATAGGGTTAAAACAAAACTCATTAGCAAAACCAGAAAATAACTATGAATTGAAATTAACTAGAACTCTAACTTTATTCTGAAAGGACCTCCATCAATAAGTACACATTTCTTCTATTTGATCTGAGTCAATAATTCTTCACTTGTATAAATTTTTAATCATGAGAAAATAGTAAAATAAATCATTTTTCTCCAAGAAATCATAATGCAAGAGTATATTCATACCATAACCAGAAGTTCCAGCACCATTCATGTAAAACTTCTTAAGAAACAGCATTGATAAATCACAATTCTACTGGGTGGTTATGATGTCAGCAATCAGCAGCAACTTCAATGAGATGCTGCTTTTGCAACTCAAAATTGTGCAACAAAGATGAAATATTGATGATATAATCTTTGTTTGATTCCAACAAACGAGTTTCCTGTAGTTTCTAGAAACCAGAGCATTTGAACTTTCGCAATTTTTAATTTATATGTGGAAGTGTGTTGCAAGGTGTTCCAAGCAGAGGTTTTGTTGACAAAAAACATAAAGTTAGAAGAAAAGAGAAGAGCACAGCAAACCCTTCAGGTTAATCTTGGAATGGATTTCTTGGTCTCAAGAATTTGGAACTCCAAAGCAAAGGATATGAAGAATCATATAAGGCCACTGAAAATCTGATAGACTGCAGAAGAGATGTTATGCTTAACATGGATCTCTAGGGAGGACCACTTGATCTGGAAACTTCACATAAATAAAAATGCTAGCCTAGTTCCCATTAACAAAAAAGGTTTACTGAAAGAACACGACAAAAAAACTTTGCGGCTTCACGTTTACATTAAAAAAGAAACAACCCCCCACCCACCCACCTACCCACCCCCCAAAGAGAGAGAGAGAGAGAGAGAGAGAGAGAGAGAGTTTCTGCATTGCATTAGAATCAAGACTACATTACTGAAGGAAAGAAACCATTTGTGTACTTGTTATTCACGAGACACTTCTTTAATTTTTTTGTAGTTATCTCATCCTGGTCTAATTGGTGAAAAAATAGTAACCAAAACAGCCAATTTTCGTGATGTGAGAAAATGTATGATGATCTCATGTACTTGAAAATTATAGCAGCTTACTGATGATTTAAGGTCATAAATGCATTCAGATTTTCTATTTTTCAGAAAATCATGCCTCCGGTATTTAATTAGAAGTTAAATCAATAGTTGTCCTCGACGCTAACACATGCACATGAGAATCTTCAATCAGTTGGAGATGGAGCAAAAATGCGACGATAGATAACAGAAGCTGCTGGTGGTAAAAATAATGCTGTCCAGAAGAGAAGACAAAGCAAGTCATATCAGAGTACCCATTGAAAACGGAAAGAAATACAACACTCACTTGCTCAAGTGTTTCTCGTTGTCCATGTAATAGAGCCGCACTGGTATAGAACAAAAGATAGCAACATCATTCATAAATAACATTAACCAGCTTCAACTAAGTCAAGAGAACTTACGGAACTATGGAGGATGCAACACAGCTAATTTGAGAGAGCTGCCACTGTCTATATCTTCTAATCTGGACATTAATAATATCACCATCCCCAATAGACTCAGCAGCACGGGCAAGCAAGCTCATCCTTTTCATCCCATTGTCGTCCTTCCCAGCTGAACTGGGCCTATAATTGATATAGTTCTCCTGCAATCAAGTAGTTTAGACGCATATGTCCAAAAATACTCGTCCAGATTGCTTTTTACACATGAACATAATGTTACCCATTTTCTCACACTTGAACTAAATACTTCTTCATACTTCAGAATCATATATTCATTTGAAAAGAAAAGAAAAAACTTGACTAATTTATATTGTAGGTCAAAATGAGAAACAGACAGTTTTCAATTACAAAAAAACACATTAAACCAACATGCATGAAAAATAAAAAAAAAATAAAAAAATGCCCAGAGGTCTCCAGTAGAATATCACTAATTTCTGACTGTAAACAAGTAACTTGCTGGGAGATATGGGCAGTCAACGCCTAATACAGGGTGAGGAAGGGGGGAGAGAGAGAGTTTTTTTTTTTTGGGAGGAGTATGTTTCTTGAACTCTCCACTGTTTAAGTGCATGTGCTAGACACTCGGATATGGGATAAAGGTATGGGATCCTTCTCGGATCCTTTAAGTCAAAAGTAAATCCATTATGTCATTCAAATCAAGAGAAGATCCTTCATATCTCCATCCCCCACCCCCCCCCAAAAAAAAAAAAAGGGCACAAAACTATCAAAATATGAATTTCCAAAGTCAATTTTAATCTTATAAGACAAGTCATTTACTTTTTCCTAAAATTTGAACCATTTTTAGCCTCGTCCCCGTAACCTAAATTTTTTAAAAATGAAGGATCTGACACCCCGTGTACCCGTAACAGACTCCGGGCATCATAGGTGGGGGATAGCGGGGGGGTTGGGATGTTTAAAACCCTAGAGTAAATGAAACTGGACTAGGAAAAATAAAGCTCACAAACAGCATTCTTTCACCTTAAAACATGGTTTCTCGAGAACCCGAGTTACAAATTTGCAGGTTAGTTCATAAGATTGTTGGGAAATGCAGACAGGTGCTACATACAAGGATAGAAGTATAAATATTACAAATCAGTTACTATTCTAAAACTTACCCACAGTTATAATCCTCTCAATATAAAAATTCTGAAATCAAAGAGCAGAAAAAGTTATATGTCCAGTATGCTATACAGTTCACGTTGAACTAACTCATCTAAAAGCTCAAGTTGTTACACATAATCGTTCAAATTTTGTATTCAATGCCACCCAGCAGGCTAGATTCATTTTTTTTTTATTTACAACAGATCGGAAGAGCGT
>CAVNYN010278251.1:0-10220 GCA_963692815.1 Nyctanthes arbor-tristis
AAATCCTTCACTAAAGAATCCAATATTGAGATCAAGATTATTAAGCGTTCCATCAATAGGGCTGACATGGGACTTGACATTCTATTCTCTAAAATGGATTGACAGGAGGAGACCATGGGTTCAAAACCCTCTCCCACATAATAATTTTACAACATTAGGTTTAAATCTTTTTGAATATTTACCAACCATTTAATTAATCAAATTAATTAAACAATCCAATTATTTTTGACTTCCTTCTCTAATCAAATCAAATTTGACAAAGGCTTATCAATGAATGCATGAACAAATAGAATCCCTAGAACAATGCTAATAATTCAAATCTACATGAATAACGCATGATAATTAGTCAATCAAGGCATTCGCCAAGCAATAAATAAATTAAAGCTATAAAATAATTATTTCTAGCCAAACTTAGAAGATAAAATAAAGGGATAAATACAAATTGTTTAGGAACACTTTACAATATCAAGAAATAAAATACTTTTTTAGGAAAATCAAGTGGTTGTGACCGTTATGACCCTCACAGGGCACAATTTTCTGACAATTTATGTCACAAAAACTGGCGAGTTGCAACTTGATTTCGGCAAGTCACAGCCCAATTCTGATAATTCATAGTCACACCAGACGAGTCACAACTCAACTCCAGTGAGTCACAGTCTCACTCTGTCACCTGCCATTAAAAAAAATAAAAAAATACAGTCGATAGTTTGCAAGTCACAATATTGACGAGTTGTGACTCGTTGGTCACAACTCGACCACTACAATTCGCTGTAAATTAGATCGAAAGCCTCAAATCAAAGATCCAAAAAAATAAATTGATCAAAGATTCATTCTCTATAAGCACAATGAGATTCTAGGTGTAACAGTAGAAATTCCTCTTTGGCATTTTTTTCTCTTTGCTGTACATGTTTGAGTGAGTTCAGTTACTGGATGTCTTGCTTGTATTCTCCAAGATACTTGTTTGCACTTGAATCTTCGGAGTTTTATAGTTTTATTCTAGTTTGGGAAAAAAATGGTCACCTTTTTCATCGATTCATGGTTGTTTCTCTGTCACCTTCTCCAGTAGAGGTCAATGGTCTAGCGAATAGATTGAAAGAGCTTGAAGAGATGACAAACTAATTTCCATCTAAACAAATCGCGAACTAATTTTGATATGAAATTAGATTGTAAGAGATCGAAGAGATGATGGCGGTGGTTAAGATAGTGATCGACGGTGGTCATTTTCCTCAAATTAGAGAGTGAGACAACAATGCAGATGAAATGAGTTCTGTGGAGTTGACACCAGAGTTTTCAAAAGTTAAAAGTTGGTCCTTAAGTTTTAAAAATAAGCAATGTAAACACATTATTTCCCTAATTAAACCTAAAATAAATTACATCATTGGGTTCTAGCCCAAATAATTTAATCTCCATTATCTTCAGATTTGTTTTGGCTCCCACTATACTTGATCGTAATCTTCAAGTCCGCCTCAGGTGTAATACAGAAACCCACTTCACGGTCTAGAGTTAAAAAAAAAAAAAAAACTCACGTGAAGATATATGATGCCATGGAAAATAATTTTCTAATTAAGTTAACTAACTTGCCATAATATTTTAATCCGTTTGATGAGTTAAAATAAAATACTAACAAGTCAATTGATTACATATTTGATCTATTGGACCGAGTCCAAACTAATATATTATATTGAGTTCAATAAAGGTAATTTAGATATATAGAGGTCTAAAAGTCTCCCATCTACTAAAAATACTACAAGAATGAAAATTTTGGATTAATACCACTGGATCTTTGCAAAAAAACATATACGTTGTTTAAACTTAATAATATATAAAGAAAATAAATAATAAAATACAAAGCAATAAATCTATAAAAAAAGTACAAAACAATAAATCTATAAACAAATAGAAAACAATAAATCAAAAAAAAAAAAAGAAAAAGAAAACAGAATCATGAAATTGGAAACTAAGCCGGAAACAAATTCCGCAGGTATGAAGCTGTTAATTTGTTTGGATAAATCTCAATCTAAGCAAATTTGGTGCAAATCTCTTGCTATTAACCTCCATCAAACAAGGATACTGCAATCTAGTATCAAAGAAGTTTTTTTGGGTATAAAAAGGAATTTCTGAACTGATCCATAATCGTCGATTTTCTCCCCTGAATTCTTTGAAAGCTTATTGATGCCATCTTCCATAATATTTAGATAACTTTGTTTTTTAGCAAAATTGCATATGATCAAAGATAATAGGGATAATAGTTCTCTATGATGGATAGTGTACCTCGGAGAACATATATCTTAAGGCTAACATTTCAGGTATTCTAGTTCTAGATTTCTATACTTTCAAAGAAATGAATGCTAAGATCTGTACTATAATGGAGATTGAAGCTGACAGATACACCCTTGACATAAAATACTGGATAGTAGAAAATGGGCCTTTCTTGCATATTAATAATGAGTTACCACTCAAATTTTACTTTGAAGCAAAATACAAGAGAAAAATTTTTACATTCACATCATATTTGTTGACTAGAAGAGGAGCAATGAGCAAGAGAAACATGATGATGAAATAAGGTTACTTGTAGATGTGTATTCACTGGTTTCGGGGAGAAACACGACCTAGGTGGGATGTTTCCTGCAAGTGAAATTGTTGTTTCTGTCACTTTCACTAAGAGATGAACTCGATAAAGCACTGTATGAGTAGGTACGTTTCAACTTTCATGATGGTGATATCAATGTTTCTAATTTGTGGAACAAATGGATGGAACAAGTGTTTGGGTGGGGCAAACTTGCATCAGTAAGGAGTTAAGTTGAGTTTACAATTTAAAGCAATACCTTTCGGATACCAATTTTACATATATATATCAAACTGATCAGAGTGTCATATTAAATGTTTGGGTAAAGATTGTAGATAGACTTAGAGAGCTACACTAGTGTCAAAAACAACAATGTTCAGAATCCGTAAAATTAATGGGGATCATGGGAATTTTCTAATAACATTCCTACAGAAAAGCACAATAGGTGTCGGTTGTATTGATGAATACGCGTCAGTTTTTATGGCGATGCCTTTGTCAGTGACGTGCATTGTAAATGTATAAGTGTCGATTGTTGGGCGACACCTAAACGTCACAATAGGTGTTGGTCGTTTAGAAAAACCAACGCCTAAAGTCAATTTAAAAAAAAAATTAAATAAAATAGACAATAGGCGTAAGGTACAATGGACGCCTATTGTTGAATTTAGGCGTCGGTTTAGCCTATACAACAGACGACTATTGTCTATTTTATTTAATTTTTTTAAATTGACTTTACACGTAGGTTTTTCTGAAACAACCGACGCTTATTTCTTTTTTTTTTTGGAATACGCCAGCAATAGCTATTGCTGGTGATCCTGCGAATGTAAAACAACAATACACAAGTCACAGCCAAGAAGAAACATCACCAACACTAGCAATTTACATAAACTTTAACGCAATCATCACCAACTTAATATAAATGAAACTACAATCAACGTCTACTCCAAACTTTAGCAATAACATAATCAAGCATTATAAATAATGTAAATAAACCATTGAAAATCAAACTAACCATTGAATATAAATCAAAGTACTCGTAACATCAATACCTATTATATTACTATATATACTACCCCAATCATCACCATCTTAATATAAATCTAACTACAATAAATAACTAATTCAAATGTTAGCAATAATGTAATCTATAAGTTGCTCAAAACTATTATGTCATTAATTAACCATTGAAATAATGTGTACTAACTATTGAAATGTATATGTTTGTATGAAAATCTATAATCCATAGGTAAACCATATTTCACAAATAGATAAGAGCAAAAATCACATACAATTGTTGAGAAAGTACGCGGCCCAATTTTTCCGAACCTCATCGATATTCGCTTGAATATATGATCCAACTTCATATGCCTACAGCAAACAAAAAGAAATATAATTACTTTGTTAATAAAATATATTCACGAATGATTAGATAGTTCTTAGTTTTCGATAAATATTTATACCGTATCAAGATATGCTGAACTACTAGAATATCGTGTGACTGTCTCGTACATATTTTTCATCACACAATAGCCATACTCATCGGATCCTAGTTCCTGAGTGCACTAAAATTTCCAATGAGTTGAAAACAAATGTTAATAATTAAACCTCTAAAATTTGAAACTTCAATAGTTATTGTAACATTTAGAGGATATTTTTCTTACCTTGATTGGTTTCCACATGAGATGTTTTTTTGTTATTTTCCTTGACGCCCACAATGTTTTAAGTACCCTAAAGTTATAATGTATATAGATAAGTTAAATAAACTCAAACTTCCAAAAAAAATACTATTATGCAATAGTTATTGATAATTGCTTACATAGACAGTTGTTGCTTGATAGTCAATTTGCGCGACTTATCATCCAGAGAGTCAAAGTAGTACACCACTTAACGTTGAAGGCATAGCACTAGCAACATCTAGTGGTTTCTAGAATATATTATAAGAATGTAAGTTTGCATATTTTAGCCACAAATAATTCAAATTAAGCCAAAGAAAAACAACACATGAATATCTACAACGCTTTTACCCCTGATAATAAGGTGCCATAATGCACTTCTTGTTCATTATTTGTGCAATCGCGTCGACAATGTAAGTAAAATTCTTTTCCTCAATAGCTCAAAAATTAATACCCCTGATCTATGCTAGACAAAGGAAACCCAATATTCTGAATCCTAAATTCATTGCATAAATGATGTAAGCACCTAAAATATGTTATATCAAACGTGAACTGTCACATTAAAAATAATATGATGTACTTAATTGTGAGGGAGGAAGTCTTACATTTCCCACATTTGCAAAATAGGTGCGTTCAACCATTGCATATTGAGCAGGTCGGTTATATTGGTGATGGAAACATGAATTTCATGGTCCATGTCGATAGGGTGGTGAAACACATCTTTGACCATTAACATGTCGAAGAAATCTGTAAAAAGGGGCAGTCTAATAGTCAGATCGTGTAACGTTCTGAGGGAGGGGCTAAGGGAATCCAATGTTGCACCGTCAACAAGATTAGATTGCACTGAAGAGACTTCAACACTCATGGGCTGTTTGTCTTTTCCTGTGCGTGCTGCTTGCTCTGATAACTTTTCCTATAGTGATAATTTGTTTGCCATAAAAAAATGTGTAACACAAAATCCAATGGATAAAAAAGTTTTTCTCTATAACTTCAATTGATTACCTGGCCTAATATCACTAAATATGCAGCCATTGAGTGAAACCGCCTTCACCTATATCCACTAACTGTTGATGGAATAAACTTGGCACTGGAAAAATATAATTGACAGCATCATCATGTACACAGTCAACTGGGACTTTGTAATGACCGGGCAGTAGTTGTTTACTATGCATCGCCGTAGTAGCGTCGAATTGGGTAAACCAACCCTTCTCCCACAATTTTATTTGCGCCATTGCAAATAAGGGCGAGACGGCATGAGGTCGGCTTCTTCAAATATTTAATACAAGTGAACAAAATAACATTAGCTCTAAGTATTGGAATGAAGTCAATGCATTCAACAACACCATAACGCAACACTAAGTATACCTCAATGTCAAGATGTGGCTGGGGTTCGACTGTGTGGCAGCTACTATGAGTTGGTGGTCTGACGGAAGGACTCATCGTTGTAGGTATTTCCATGATACGAAATTGTGAGTTATTTCTATGCCAAAGTGTTCGAAGATAGTGGCCATCTACGAGTGCATCATATCAAACTGAGGCTTATCTGTGTCATGGTTTCTTCCTTTAACCACTCAGCAATGCTGGCCTTCACCTCTGATGTGATCACCTATCTAATATCGTCCAGTGACACGACCACACTCAGTCATCTCCTAGTCTCGTCAAGTCATCTATAAAGGTCTCTCACAGTGATGTCTTCACGATAACCCCAAAATCGACTAGGGTGCTCCTCCTTGCCAAGCGCTGCTGTTAAGACATCCCGGTGTCTCTTTGGGACAAACGCCCCTTGGCTGCCCCCCTAGTACAATTCTTTATGCCTGAAAAAATAAAAAATAAATATAAGACAGGTGAATAATGCAAAAGGTAACTTAAGTAAATAAAAAATAAATTATTAATGTATACTTAAAATTTTCTTATAAACCTCGGTTTTATCGTTTGGTATGTAATAAGTTCCACCGGCCTTCTTATACCTTGCTCAAGCCCAATATAGAATGCAATCATCGATCTGAAGGGTCAAGCTAACTGACCCATGAGAAGGAGGAAGATAGGGGCTTGTAACAGCCCACTCTGCCCTCTTAGGAGCACAACCAGTAGAGCCTAAAAAGGGTGCTCATTTTGTGCTTGATTCTACTTCGCCTTCTCGCTTTTCTCCTGAAAGTCAATTCAGCAACTGTTTTAGTTGTTACCTAGTGTTGAGAAAGTAAGATAAAGTCTGGTTTGACGATACCAAGAACTTCAGAGTGTTATGATCCTGCTTGAACTTCTCCCACTGTTGTGGCAAAATGATCCCAACATAAAGCTCACAAGGAGTTTTATATTTTGAAATGAGACAAAGTATAAATGATTCAAAAAAGAAAAAGGAGTTTTATATTTCGGGGGCTCCTTTCTGATGTATTTTCGCACCAACGAAGTCTTAACGTCTCTCAATCTCTTCCCAGCTTCGCTCAATACAGCCGGCTTCAAATTGTTATTCTCTAGATTGAATCTTTTCTGCAAGACAAGAATATTGAGCAATGTTATAGATAAAATCAACCATTATAAGACATCAAATTGAACCATGTAAACTCATTCAATACCTTGATGTCTTCCTAGACAAGAACCTTAAGGGATGGCCCAACTGCATGCCAATCTGGATAGTTTATATGCACATGAATATGAACCACACCTCCCATGTAAGCGCCTAATTCCGAAGCAAATTGCCCGATAGGCCTACCAAGCTCGTCCAATTCAACCACTGTATCATGCGTATTCTTCAACTTCTTGCAAGTGGTTGGACCTCTCGTCCACTTCTTTTTGCTGCTAATTGTATCATCTGCTACACTTGAATTGTCAACCATCAAAAGCACTCACTACGTCCCTACCTGTATACAAATACAAACACAAACACATTAGTGTAACCAATCGTATTGCAACATAGTAACAATTCATTATGCATGTAAATAATAAGATACAAAGCCACAAGTAATGCACAAACAAGAGAATTAGCAAGGCATGTATAATGCAAAATGCAATTGATCTTACATGACGATGCTATCACGAGTGATGGTCAACCCACAGGCCTTCCCCATGATCCGAATGCATGTAACTTGTCTCTTTGTTATCATCCCCTATATGTATATGTTGTATACCAACATAGAAAGGGGGGAGGGTTTCACCAAATTGATCATCCTTGAAGGACGACTAACCACTTAAGCAGGGACAAGCCATAAGTTCTTCCCGTTTCCTTTTTCTATTATCCTCGGTAAATTTTACAAACTCTTCAACCCCATTCAAATATTCTAGTGTGGTATGTCTCTCATACATCCAACTCCAATCCATATATATATTTAACCTATTGAGAAGACCAAAACAAGAGTTACTTATTTTTAACGTGTAACTTTTCTTGCATTATTTGATTTCCTTTTCTTTACTCATACTTGTTACTTACATATCTATTTTCATCACAAACGCAATCAAATAAATTTTTACATTATTTGATTTTCATAATTTGCTTGTACATCAAATTTGTTTGTTATTTACATATTCATTAAATTGTATCATAACCTTAATGAAAGAATTTTTTATTATTTAATTTTCATTATTTCCTTGTATATCAAGATTGTTTGTTTATGACATATTCATTTGTATCATAAACTTAAAGAAAGAGTTTTTTCATTAATTAATTTTCTTAACTTATTTGTCTTGTTAATTACATATTTTTTTTTTTACATAACACACCTAATGAAAGAATTTTTACATCATGTGATTTTCTTAATTTATTTTGTCTATTGAAACAATTACATACATTAGCATCTCTCTAGACGATGCATCAATTTCAAAAAACCCTTTGTGAGGCATTTTTATCGAACATGTGATGTGCAACATTTCCAAACTCTATAAAAATCCCACAAATTCATGAAATCTAAATAAATCTTGTGCACCCATAACAATGTATAAATATATTCAACAAACAATGCCCAAGATATTACATAAATCTGCTAAAAATCAACAAAATTCATATTTACCAAATATACACAAATTATCCTAGAATATAATTATAATTCTCAAAATGTAAACAAAATAGTACAAACTAACCAAGAAATGGAGAAATACCTTCAAAATGCTTTGAAGAAATGATGAATAGGTAAAAAAAAAAGCCACAAATCGCCGCTGTCTGCCGTTCCCCGCCGCCTGCGCCCGCTGCTATGCCGTCAAATTGTTGCGATTTCTTGGGTGTAAGATGGGCGGATGGAGATATATGGGTTTTGGATGTCAAATATGGATTTGGATACGTAATGGCTCTTTGAAATTTGTTTAAGGTAGTGTAAATTTGAAGAGCGCAGTTGCTAATGAAATATGGATGAGTGTCTATGCGTTGGGGATATTTGAAATATAAAGGCATAGGTGTTGGTTCCTTAAAGGAACTGACACCTATTAAGAATACACGTGACGTGTATTGTGGTGTATTATTGTGGTTGCTTGGTAGCAACCGACACCTATAGTTTTGTTACATTATACACGTCAGTTCCTAGGAGGAACTGACGTGTATATTAGTACAAATAATTTTAAATTTGCCACCGCGCTGCGTTTAGGCTCGTTTTTTCCTTGAAACGACGTCTATTACCATTTTTTTGTCGATTTCCGTAGTAGTGCAATCTATCGCTCGAATAGAAGAATGGTCTTCTGACTTTATAGAAAACTATATCAAGTACAAATTTGTGAATTCGCATGCCATTTGCACTCCATCAATCATAATTAGAGATATGCAAGAGAATTATATGATTAGGTTAACATATGATAAGGCATGGCGAGCGAGGGAGAGAATACTTACTATGATAAGAGATGATTGATAAGTGTTTGATTAGCTTGTTTAATTTCTCTATATTGGTGCTTTATGGTGTGTTTTATTACCTTAAAATAGTTGCTCGTGGTTAGTTTGTTCATTTGGAACAGGACCAAGGAGAAAGTAGGAAAACATCGAGTTTAGACATACTTTGTAACGATTTTGGAGTTCGGGGACCAAGGTGTTGGATACTGAAACTTGGAGGACTGAAAAGAAAGGGAGAAAAAGATGGAATGGCTGGAAAACGTGCCTTGGTTACCAAGGTGCTGGACAATGGAACTTGGAGGACTAAAAAGAAAGGGAGAAAAAGAAGAAATGGCTGGAGAACACGCCTTGGTGGTAGAGAAGGCAGGGCGGGTGCCCTGCTGATCAGTGTACCTACCCAGCAGAAATAGGAGGGCGAGCGCCTTCCTGGCCAAGGGCGGCTGCCCTTCCTTATGTGCGGAAATCTCACATGACTTTTCTCTGTTTTTGACTCTATTTTGGCCTAGCATTACACACGGTTCTTGGGGTATTTTTGAGGGCTTTTGAAGATTTATATAAGAGGAAGAGATGGGAGAAAAAAAGACTCACAACCTAGAAGAGAAAATTGGTGAACACAACGAAAATTGAAGATTGAAGATTACAACTTTGAGATCGACGTGTGCATGCAAGGCTAAGGCCTTTTCTACCTAATTCGGGGGGATGTTAATGTCTAAAGATTTATTTTTCTTTTAGCTCTTTTCTTAACATTATTTTTAGTATTATTAATTGGGATTGTTTGTGATATTCTACCATTCGAGTTTATGAAGATCGTGATGATTTTCTTTCAATAAGGCCCTTTGATTGATGCATCTATTTATCGATTGCTAGAGTTAGGTTTTCAACACGTATTGTTGCTTTTCCTGATTCATTTGTAGTGACTAGAGATTTTATTTGCTGGAGATATCATAACCTAAGATTACAAAACAAGCTTGCGATTTTGTGCATTGGTCTAAACTATTTTTCTTGTTCTACACATTGGCTTTGTATTAAATTTAGAGAACTCATTCTAAGTTGTCCGAGACTAATAGTCTAATTCAAGAACTTGTTCGAATTAGTTACAATTTAAGGAAAAATTGGGATAATTGGAGCATATCAATACCTAGGACAAAAAGTCTTGTTCTATCATTCTCGACTTAAGCTC
>CAVNYN010278254.1:0-11739 GCA_963692815.1 Nyctanthes arbor-tristis
CGGCCTCCGGCGGTGGTGCCCCCAGAAGAAGATTTACAGTATGCGGCTATGGATATCCCCCTCATAAGTGATTGAGGTGGATTTGCGCTCCATCCGCCACCATTGTAATGTGCCAGATAACGCCGCTTTCTGGGTACCCTACTGGGGAGAAAGAGCCTTCAATCCTCCAAAGGGGTGTGTGGCTGTAAACACAAAAATGTTTGAAGCCGGATTCAAGGTTCCTTTTCCCAGACATGTGACCAGACTATTGTAGTTTTGGGGGGTTGCCCCCTCTCAAATCCCGCCAATTGAGTGGAGGACCATCATAGGAGTCTTTTCCACCTGGCAGCACAGGTGCTGGGGGTATCCCAACCCTGAGGATTTAGATTCTTACTACGTGTTGAAATCCTCACCGTCTGGAGGTAAATGCTGGTACTACATGTCAGCTTGCCCAAAATCAGGAGGTCATCGCCTTTGGGATAACTTGGTGAAGGGGGTCTGGGGGTCTGGGAGTCTGTCTCTGATTGGAAAGAGAGTTGGTTCTGGGTAAAAGGCAACTGGAAGACCCCACTGAGCCAGAATCACCAGGATACAGATGTGGCGACGAACTTCATGAAAATCGGTGAGTGGCTGTCAATAAGTGTTTCTTTGGAGCCGTTGAGCTAATACTTATATTTTTCCTTTCCTGTTTCAAGAGAAGATAGGCCACAATTGATATCTCCGTCTTTTAAGAAGCGAGCTGAAGAGGTCGCTAACTTGGAGAAAAAAGATTGCTATGCCAAGGACCTTACTAGTGAGGATTCTCCGATTGAGGCTGGGCTATCAGCGTCTGGGTCAGAACGTTGCACCAGTACCCCTCCTCCAGTAAATAGAAATTTTATGGCCAGCTTATTTTCGATTGCCTGGCGGCTTGACATTGATATTTTTTTTTGTCTTCAGGCAAGAAGGTTCGCCGAGAAAGAGCTTAGGAAATGAGGTCGCTTGAGGAAGTTAATTCCACACTGGAAAAAAAAGAGCTAAGGAAACACCAGTGGGAGAGAGCATGGGCCAAGAAGGTTGCGCCAGTTACTGATCTGATAGTAGTAGACCCTCTGGCGAAGTGCCAGAGAGCTGAACTTCCCTCTACTCTTTTAGGCTCTTCTTCTAACTTATTGCCATGTGTTTCAGCGTCAGGCGGCTAGGAGTTATCGACCCAGGAGATGGGGACCTTGGATCTGCTTGCAGACGATCTGTTCCTCCCCATTCACAGAATTAGCGAGCTACCCTGGAGAAACTTAAAGAGAAGAGACCTAAGGCTTTGCTCTGTTTTAATCTTGCCGAGAGGCCGTTTGAGAAGTTGGTGGATGGATTGCCAAGGAATGTCACTGACGCCATGAGCGACGTGGCCAGGAGTTGGAGCGAAAAATAGGATAAATATGTGACCTCCATGTCCCTCCTCGAGATTCATCAGGCAAGTGTGGCCATACAGAGCTGTTTGGCCATTCTGGACTAGCACACTGAGACTCGCCTTTGCAGGGCCATTAGTGATACCAAAACGATGACCCAGGAGACAGACGAGGTAGCCAAGGCAAAGAAGGAGGCTAAGTTGGCCCTGAACGAGAAAGAGCAGGACCTTGCCATTTCCAAGGATGAGGCCGCTATGCTGATAAATGAGCTGAGGCCTCCAGGAAGAAGATTGAGGCGCTGGAGAGCACGCTGACTACCGAGAGGTCAAATCACGATTACGTCCTTAAGGAGATGGAGAGTAGGGCGGTGTCTGAGGAGCTGGTTGGCAATAAAGATGCGGTGGCCAGGTACAAGCCCTCGAAGAAGTTCAAGCAGGCCAATGCCGGACGTGTGCTCTTCCGATCTCAGCCAAGGAGCTTCTTAGAGAGTTCAAGAAATCTTGGCCTGAATATGATCTGGCTTTTCTCCAGGAGCAGGTAGCCAAACTCAAGAAAGATTGTGGCTACGAAAGCTCAAATGACGAGGACGCTGAGGCCGTCGCTCCTACTGGTGAGGAGGTTGAAGTTCCCACTCTAGAAGACCGGACCTGAAGTCCTTTCCCTTTTGTCTTTGAGCTTCTATTGTAAATCTTTTATATGAATGAAGAAAATTTTTTCGCACAACAGTCTATTCGTTCGAATAACTTTGTAGCTTATTATTTCTCACATTTACTTACACAATCCTCGGACCAAAGTGTTAGGACGCTAAACCAGAAGCTTGCTCTAGTTTAGATAATAGACAATTGGTTCGAGTGAGGATGCGTGCAAGTGTCAGGCAGCTAAACTAGAAGTCAATTCCAGCTTTATTCGTGTGGCCGATAATCTCAAGTGTTAGGTCGCTAGCCAAGGACTTGCCTCAACTATGTTCGCGGACCCATGGACTTGGATATGAGGTCGCTGACTGACAAGTCAAATCTTTTTAGACAAATATTAGGTCACTGGCAGGAAGTTTGTTCCCACTTAGATCGCGTACCCTTACTCAATCGTAGATTTACCTTGTTTGGGGCCGTGGAGAAGTAAAGACGTACATATTAAACAAACTAGACAATTGTTAGAAATGCATGGTTTAAGAGTTGATACGTGGCTATTGATAATACTTCTTCAGATGCTCCGCGTTCCAAGGGTGTATTAATTTGTCCCCATACATGTCCTCGATCTTGTAAGCCCTATTTGATAGGACTCGCTTGACTCGATAGGGACCTTTCCAGCTAGGACCTAAGGTCCCCGAAGCCGGCTTCCTAGAAGAGAGAAAGACTTTGCATAGGACTAGGTCACCAACTTCAAACCGGCGGACTCTGACCCTGGCATTGTACAATATAGCACATTTCTATTTATATGCTGCATTTCTGATATCAGCCAATTCCCTTTTTTCATTAATAAGATCAAGCTCATTGGCAAAGAGCTCGTTGTTTTTGTCTCGTTATAGTGAGTCACTCTGGAAGTAGGGACCTACAACTCAACTGGGATCATAGCCTCCGCTCCATATGTGACGGAAAAAGGAGTTTTCCCAGTTGTAGTTCGGTAGGTCATTCGATAGGACCACAAAACCGCGGGGAGCTCTTCGGCCCAGATCGGTTCAGAGCTTCCAAATGTCTTTTCAACGTTTGCTTGATGATTTTGTTGACGGCCTCAACCTATCTATTGGTTTGCGGATGATAGGGCGTAGAATAGAAATTTTTTATGCCCAACTCTTTGCAAAACGACCTGAACCTTACATTATCAAATTGCTTACTGTTGTCCGTGACTATAGCGTTTGGGACCCGAATCTACAAACAATTGATTTCCAGATGAAGCTTGTTGTCTTTTGTTCTGTAATGGTGGTGAGAGATTCAACTTTGAACTATTTTGTGAAGTAATCAACAGCAACGATGGCAAAATGAGTCCCTCTTTTGCCTTTTGAGAGTGGCCAATGAGATCTATCCCCCACTTGACGAAGGGTCATCGTCCTGTAATCAAGGTTAACTCTCCCGAAGGGCTCCTAATTAGGAGAGCGAGTCTTTGACACTTGTCGCAGGCCTTAGCGAAGTCAATCGCTTTTTTTCAGACACTGGGCTAGAAGTATCCCTGCCTTAGGATTTTGTGTGCAAGGACCAGTCCACCTGAATGATTGCCATAAACTCCAAAATGTACTTCCTTCAAAACAGCTCGCGCCTCAACGGGGTTGACTCACCTTAGCAGAGGTCCATTGAAGCTTCTCTTGTATAGCTTTCTATCAATTAGCGAGAATCTGGCGGCCTGATGTCTCAACTTTCTAGTTTCCATGCCTGGGAGGCCACTCCCTCATTTAAAAACTGGATGATATGGTCTATCTAGTTGCTTGAGGGGCAGCTTCCGCTGTTGCTACCTCGGTTTTGTCAATAGACGAGGTCGCTAACTTGCTAATTGGGATGCTACTGAGTTCGCCTGCCCCCTTGTTGGTTGCTAGCTTAGCCAAGGCATCTATACAACTATTTTCAATTCTTGGAATTTCCGTGATCTCAGAATGATCCAGATTATTCAGCTCTTCCAACAGTCTACTCTGATATCGGGAGATCTTTTCGCCTCGTACCTTATAAACACCGCTAATTTAGTTTACTAGAGTCGCTCTTGATGACTAGCCTTCTAATGCCTATTGATTTTGCCATACTGACCCCGGCCAAGACTGCTTCGTATTCAACTTCGTTGTTTGTCGCGCTGAAGCTAAACCTAGTAGCTTGACAGTAATAATTCCTAGTAGGATTGACGATGACGATTCTGGTTTCAGAAGCATGGCTCGTGGAGGATCCAACGGCATGTAGTTCCTAAGTTGAAGTTTCCACACCATTGAGGTTGGGTTCAGCGGGAGTGAGCTCGGCTATGAAGTCAGCTAGGGCCTGTCCCTTGATAGCCGTCCTTAGTTTATAGTTGATGTCATACTGGCTGAGTTCTACTGACCATTTGACCAAGTGACTTGATAGGTTAGGTATTTGAAGAGCCTACCTTGGAGAAGCATTTGTCAGGACGTCGATTGTGTGCTTGAGGAAGTAAGCCCGGAGCTTCTTGGAAGTGACTACGAGAACAAAGACGAGCTTATCCATAGGTGAGTATCTGAGCTTCACAATATGTAAAGCATGGCTTACGTAATAGACTAGGAGCTGAGACTGTCTTTCTATTTTGACCAAGACCGCGCTGATCAATGATTTCGAAATGGCTAGATATAGACACAACGTTTCCCCTGGTAAAAGATTGGATAGTAGAGGAAGAGAGGAAAAGTGCTTCTTCAACTTGATGAAAGTGACCTGGCATTTCTGTCTATGTGAACTCTTTCGATTTCCTAATGGCCTCGAAGAATGACTTACATTTGTCAGTAGACCGTGACCCGAAATGACTTAGCGCGGTGATCCGTCCTGTGAGGCACTGAACCTCTTTTATTGATTTGGGAGGCTCTATGTCAAGAATCGCCTTCACTTTTTCTTGGTCCGCCTTGATTCCTCTCTGATTGACTATATAGCCCAAAAACTTTCCAGAGGCTACTCCGAAGGAACACTTCTTGGGGTTGATCTTTACCCTATAACTTCTGAGGACTTGGAACATTTGGGAAAGGTCCTCGATATGTTTTTCTGCTTGAAGGCTTTTGATGAGCATGTCGTCGATGTAAACCTCCATAGTTTTGCCAAGCTGGTTCTTGAACATGGAGTTTACCAGCCGTTGGTAAGTAGCCCCAGCATTCTTTAATCCGAATGGCATCATCTTGTAACAATAGAGCCCCCAGTCAGTAATGAATGAGGTGTGATCCTCTTCAACTGGGTGCATAGGGATTTGGTGATAACCAGAATAAGCGTCTATGAAGCCCAACAGCTCGTGACCGGCTGTGGTGTCAGCTATATGGTCGATTCTAGATAAGGGATCTATTGTTTTTGGGACATGCTTTGTTTAGGTCTGTGAAATCGATGCAGATTCTCCAGTCGTCCTTCTTGACTGGGACTAGATTAGCTACCCACTGAGGATATAGTGCTTCCTTTATAAACTTGTTCCCCAAAAGCTTGTCCACGTCCTTGGCTAAGGCTTCGTACCTTTCGTCATTGAGAGTCGCCTGTTTTGCTTAACAGGTTTAGCCTTAGAATCGATATTGAGCTTGTGACAGACATGCTTTGGATGGATCCCCTCCATATCCTCGTGGACCCACGCGAAGACTTCCAGATTTTGTTTCAAGAATTGGACGAGATGGGTCCTCATTGGTTCTTTCAGCTTTGCCCTGATTCTAAGTTCAACCTCTGACCTTGTGTCACTCAGCTTTATGGTTTTGAGCTCGTTACCCAGGGGAGCTTGTGCTCTAGGGTCGGTAACCCTTGGGTCAACAGTGTAAATTTCCAAGATGTTAATGCATGTAACGTGTTTCGGGTTGGATCCGGACGAGGTTGTCTGGCTACCGCGTATGATGACAGTCCTCTAGTGGGTGAGGAACTCCAGGGTGAGGTGGAATATGGAGGTCGTGGCCCTAAGATTGTATAGGATGGGGCATCCCAGTATGACATTATAACTTAAGGGCGAGTCTACTATGAAGAAGTCCGCAAGAATTCTTATGGTGTGCGTCTCATCCCCTATTTCCACAGAGAGCGTGACCTGATACTTGGCCTACATTTGATCTCCGGTGAAGCCTTGAAGTTTAGCTCCACAAGGCTTGACGGCCTTTTAGTTGATCTCCATTTGTTGGAAGGCGCTCCAATAAATAACGTTCATGGTGCTACCGCTATCTACCAAGATCTTGTAGATCTTAACACCTGCGACTGCCATGGTAATAGTTAGGGCGTTCATATGGGGATTAAGCTGGCTGCTGGCATCTGTGTCGCGTGGGGAGAAAGAACTCGCTTGAGACGGGGGAAGGGCTTTTCAGGTGAGTGATGGCGAATCTGGGCTTTACTCACTGGATCTCGCCTCTATCCATCAGAACCCTCCGTGTCAAAGCCTCCACTGCTAAGCATATAGGCCTCGGAGAGAGGTTGGTTCTATGGAGCTCAGGCTTCGAGGTCCACTAGGGAACAAGCAAACGTGTCCAGCCTTTGGCGATTTGCTATGTGTTCACCCGAGTATCCTCGTCCTATTAGACGCTCGATCTCACGCTTTAGATGCATGCAGTCGTCCTTGCTGTGTCCCACGACTTTGTGGTACCTACAATATTTTGATTGATCCGCGTTCTTCGCATGCCTTTTCATGGGCTTTAGTTTGAGTAAAATTTGGTGGCCACTCAAAAGGTCAAAGATATATTCCGCAGACACATTGAGGACGGTGACTGTCCTGGTTGGGGTGGACGGTCCTTGGTCCTCTCTCCGGCTAGAAGGTTCTCCTCTAAGGTCGCGTGGTCGTTTCCTTATTGCACCCATCTTACGGGTTTGTTGAAGGATGGACCGGGTACCTCGAAAAACCTATGGATTGACCTTCCTCTTTTGCAGGTGGCTACATGGCTGCTGAGGCTCAGGCGACTTCGGTTTCTTTGGGACTTGCCCAGGTCATGGAGCTAACTCGGGGTAAATGTAGCTTCCGGCCGCATCCCTAAGGGGATTTGGCTCGACCGTTGCATTGGGGGCTGGCCAGCTAGACCCTTGTGTCGAGGCGTAGCTCAACCCTCTGTTGATGCGTTTCCCTAGGGAATTCGCCGTCTTTGCAGTTATTATATTGCCTTATTGGGAAGTTGGCAAGTTGTGTTATTGCAACCGCCGCACTTCTTTAGTGAGGGCCTCCGCTTGTCGTCGGGAAGTTCCTATTGCTGTTGCCGGCTGAGAAGCTGACATTAGCGATGCCGCGGTTTTCACGGGAACCCGGGAGGCAGTTTGACATTACTAGTTCTTGTCTTTTGGCTCTCGGAGAGCCTTCCACTCATTTTCTTTTACTAGAGGTTAGATTTCACATGATATTTGCTTTTCACAACTTTTTGTAAGTATCCCACAGACGGCGCCAATTTGTTGGTGCCAAATTTAGCTTTCTACTCAATAAATAAGATTTATATTTGCAGGAAATTTGTATTTGAATCGGTATAAGCAGTAAATGCAGGAAAGACAAGGAATGTTTGTAGTGTTTGTAATAAATGGAAGACTATAAATGTATGAAAAGATCAAAAAGAGTGAGGTTTGGGTGTCGAATCCATTCTCACTTATGGTTGCCTCTATTTATAGTATACATTTGCTTGTTTGCATAGGAATAATGATTGTATGTATTTAATACCAGACCCACAAGGATGACTCAAGTGTCCAATCGGCAGAGGTTAATCCTCCACTTTTTGATTAATGGCTATTTAAGTCATGCATCGAGCAGGTAACTACCGTTTCCTATTTAATGCTGGCGTCCCATCAGCCATAAGTGATAAGATTTTCCACGTAGGTTTCCATGCTGCTATCCAGTTGGCTGGTTCGCTAGGTCGCGGCACTACGTCAAGGCGTAACTAGCTCGCTGTCTTAGAGCCTAGACGTCCTGGACCGTAGGAGTGCTGGAATAGATGTCTACCCCTAGGTCATTGAATCAAGTCTCCAGGCGTTCTGGTTGTTGGGTCGCCAGGTCGGTAGATTGGGTGAGGCGCTTAAGGCCTGTTTCCAAGACCCTATACGCGTTGACTTTTGACTCTCGCTAACTTTTACGACCTAGTGGCTACAAAAATAATAAGAAGAAATCTCAACAACCCTATACTTGAAATTTGTCTATCAACCGTTAGAATTTTGAATAAATATTAAATCTTTGAAGATGGCCTAAAAACTAAAAGAATATATATAACAAACATTAATAGATAACATATAACATATTATATATAGAATAAAAATATATATAAATTTTTATATATTACTATGAAATAAAATAACAGCAAAATGTAACAAATAGATAAATATTACTTTTTTCTAAACAGAATGAATGAGTATTATTATTATAAAATAAAATAAAATAAAAATAAAAGAAGTATATAAAAGTGGGATAGTGGTTTTGGTGGGAAAATTTGCATATGATCACTATCCTACTTTAATATATATAAAATAAGATAAGATTTTTAACCAAAAAAAAAAAAAAAGAAATTAATTTCACACTTCATCCCCATATTTGCATTTAGTATTGGCTGGGTCTCCAACCTTTTTTCCGGACCTGCTAAGTCCCTAACCTTTTATAAACTCACGATATAGGCCTTTTTTTTTACAGATTTCCGTTAATATTACCGTTAACTTCCTATTAAAATTACCGTTATTTCCCTTATCGATTTAAATCAAAAAACAAAAAATTTAAAAAGATCGGAAACAATAATATAAAATTTAAAAAACTCATGGATACACATCTTTTGTGTGTGAATAACTAATCTAACTCTGTAATTTTGCCAATTTGATAGGTAAAACAGAGTCCCACATTGTCATATTGAGACGTGTTACTAATTGAAACAAATACACGAGTTGGAAGATACAAGGAGTAGGAGTAGGAGAGGAGACAAATAATTAATGAGATTATTAGGTAGTCGGTTTTAGGCATCAAGTGCCTAGCTTCTTTAATGATACTAGATGGCAATGACTTCTTTAATAATACTAGAAGGTAATATGGTATAACATCAACCGCTAAACTAAGCACATTTTCATCTCTATAAATAATATCAACAACTAGTGTTATACCACACCCAAATATATAGTGCTTGATCAAATCAGATTCTTTGGATGGTAATAATTATATATGGAATCATGTAACCTCTTGTGCTAATTGTTTTCCCTCCCCTGTGTTTTTATTTATTATAATAAAAATAAAAAAAAGTGACCTGAAGAAGCAAAAGTTCAGTAATTTTTTTTCTTTTATATTACAAGACAAAATTCTCGATATTTTTTTTTTCTTTTATATCATATATGAAACTATACAGCCAGCCTCAAATAACCGGCACTGAATATTTCAATAATACAAAGAATAATTGAGAATTTTCAATCTACACAAAAGGAGGAAAAAATCAATTAAATTTCTGATAGCTGGTCCCTAGAACCAGGATTTTTACCAGAAATGCAAATGAAAACCAATTACAAAACTCAAATTCTAGCCGGGCTCGTTGGTATGTAACAATGTGCATGCTATCGAAAAGCTGCTCCTAAGCATGACCTCCCAACTGGAAGAAATCAACAGAGCTTGTTTAAATGGTTCCATCTCAATGAGCACCTCATTTCAAGAATTCACAAAAATTGATTTCATTAACCTTTTGAGCTGCTCTGTGAATCATTGAAGAAATCTGAACTATATTCTTGGCTTCCAAATGCCATCCTCTGAAACATTCTGATCTGTGCAGATTGTTCCCTTGAATAAAAAATCCCACTCTGGCCGGGTTTGATTCCATTGTTCAAATCTGTCAACTCGTCCATAGAATCCAAAGCTCTGACTACCTGGTGAATAAGAATGGAAGATAAAATGATCAAATAATTAGCTGTGTGATGATGAACTCAAAGTCGAGGGACATTTAAAGGGTTAAAAATACTGCGTTTTAAACTTTCTTTTGTTACAAAACATAACAGCTTCGTCCGCCCACCTCCATTTTTTTAAACCAATACAATTACTTGCTTTATGATGGAAATGTTTGTGCAATGTAAAAAGATGACTAAACCAATTCATTAAAGAACTTGTCCACCTGATTCCTGATTTTCTATTCTAAACCTCAACAGTATGTTACATTCTAAAGACAGGTAGAGTTACAAAATTATAATAAAATATAGCCAGACATTGAATGAGTAAAGTTACCTGACTCATCCGTGGCCTTTTTGAAGCTAAATGGCGTACACAAGCAGCCGCTGCTTCAATCACACGGAACATTTCACTTGCAACAAAGTTCTTTTCCAGCATAGGATCTACAATTTCTTCAAAATCCTCCTTGTCAAGTGCTTGGACGAGCAATGGTCGAGCCTGCAGATAAGGTAGCATCAAATTGAACTGTTCTCCAAGAATATGGAAGAAATATGATTCTAAGTGCAATGATCAAAATACTAGAGTCGGCCGGTAATTGTCTCCAACCTTCCAATTCTTGATCTAAATGCAACTAATAATTTTGTTAGAATGAAAGAGCTGTTGAGGTGGGAGTGTGAGACTGCTGAATCACCCAAACGAGGGTCAAATATGCAAACATAACTCATCAACAATAGTTGCATGCAATGCATTGACATAATAAGGTCACCAAAAGTGTTGTGGCTATATTCCCTCGGGGAAGGGGGGGCACAATTTAGCACAGTTTAAGTTTTTCTTAATCCTTTTTTTTTTTTGACAGCAGTCAGCAAATCTTTCAGTTTTCCGACAGCTGCTATTTCACAAAATTTCTTTACTCGTAAAATTACAGTCAGTGTTCAAATTTATATCCCCTGATCACCTCTCTAGATGTGACACCACATGGTTGAACCAACAAAACTAAAACCAATTAAAAGGCATATTGATGAAGCTGTTACTTTTTCAGCCTTGATTGCTCAAGTTAATGAATAAGATAATATTAAGAAAATATCTAACTAATAATCTCTTTAAAGTGAAATGCCAAATTGTTTGCAATGACAGCGCATAAGTGATTTCTATAACCAATTTTTTTACCAGCTCTTGAAATTACATAAGAATATGCTCAGATATATCAAATTATCATTTCTAGTAAAGTCAAAATATTGCTCAATCTGCTTATTATGGAACTAATCTGTAGCATCCCATTAGTGAACTTGGAGGGAGGCATACAGTGTTAGAAGGTGCTGTCGTTCTACAACTCTATCAAGAAAGAGTGGCAGAATTTATTGGCTGATGGATGGATCATGAGTTAGTATTACATGTTCAAATAAAACATGCCCAGTTCAGGATTTCACTCTTGGGATTTTTTGCAGTATAAGATAATTCTAAAGCTACAAAATCTAGGAGTAAGATTTAGATTACTAGCTTTAACTGGTTAGCGGAAGTTGATGGTAATCTTGATAACTTGAGGTTTAAAGAAAATGCAGGTAAATAATAATGCATAACAAGAATCATCTCAATTCAGGTACTTATACTTACCCATTCAACAAGGCTTTCATCGCCTAATGGTTGAGATGTGTCAACGGGCTTACGACCAGTAATGAGTTCCAAAAGCACAACTCCAAATGAAAAGATATCAGATTTTTCCGTCAGTTTACCGGTTGATGCATACTCTGGAGCCAAGTATCTGTATTTATCCAAATATTAGACAAAGCAAATACCAAATGGGTGCACAATATCAGTTCCTAAGGGCATGTTGTCATTGGGTTTCCGACTTTCAATCTTTAGTTTTGAGTGTTTTAAAATTTTTTATTTTTTATTTTTTTGTGTTTGCGTGAGATCGGAAGAG
>CAVNYN010278262.1:0-14034 GCA_963692815.1 Nyctanthes arbor-tristis
GCTTTATATGCTTGTTAGTATGCTTAACTCAAATTGGTGAATAAAGTTCCGCATTTATTTATAAGTTTTGAGTTTTGCAAAAGAAAAGTAAACATTTTTTGTGCTCAAGCAGCATGATTGTAAAGAATTGAAAGGTCAAAAGTTAGTTTTGGTGACGCTTTAAGTTAATAGAATTTGGGGCGTCACAGTTTGGTATCAGAGCCCTAGGTATACTTTCTGGAAAAAAAATTCAAGTACTGTTCACCATGAACAGTAACCGCACTTATTCACAATGAACAGTTACCACGTGTTACTGTCCACAGTGAGCAATAGCTGTTTTGGTTTCCGAAAAGATAATATACATATATATATACACACACATATATACATTAGAGTTCGATCGCTATCCGCTCCCGCTGCGCTGCGCCACGCCGCGCCGACTCTTAAAAAAGTAGAGTATTTTAAAAGCTTTATTACGGTAAAGATTGAAATTTATGTTGGATATATGAATTTTATTTGCGTAACTGCATCTAAATTTGAAAGCCTATGTTATAGATTCATGCGATTTTGAATGAAAATTTACAATAGCTGATGCAATATAAATGTTTAAATATTTGTATCCAATACATGCTATGAATTTTTACTATGAGTTGCTAAATTCATGTTTTGAACTGCGAAGTGAAGTTGAACTCTGTTTTCCAAACATAAACTAGTCCTCGAATTTAGTTTAAAATCTATAGTAAACCATTGGACTCTAACATAATAAATGGTATGACAGATATGGCTCGCACGAGACGTACTACTAGGAAAACCATAGCCTTTAATTGCGTAATGCGAGGGTGGGTGCGCGAGTATGAGGAGTACGTTTGGAACCCAAGGCATAACGTGTTCAACATATTGGAGAGGTATATCGTCTATGGTCGAAGGCTTATGAGGAGCGCCCTTACCTGGCGGACGGAATCACAGCCGCCTTACGCCTCATCAACACGTTGCCAGGGGGTTGCGGGAGACGGCTGGGCCGATCTACCAGGGTATAGTGGTCATTCTGCCTGACAAACCACCATATGTACTTCATAGCTTTTGTGGACCGATTGCTGGCTGCGTGGGTACCACTCGAATTTGACGATGACATGCCACAACTTGAAGAGATAGCTCTACCTGAATCTGATGATGATATACCACCCTTTGAGGATGTGGCACCACATGAATCAGATAAAGATGAGGTACTCCCTGCCAAGAAGCCTCGAGTGAAGACTGAGGATAATAAATCTAGTGAGGATATTAATCCAAGCGAGGATAGTGACCTCAGCGAGGATGAAGAGGAGGGCAATGGGAATGAAGACAATATTATTATTAGCGATGATAGTAGTGATAGTGATGATGAATAGGCAAAGGATAGATGATTTGGTTCAAGTTATTATGGAATATTTTAGAGTAGGATTTCCACATTTATTTTAGATTCATTATGAGTAATTGCTAGTATTCAAACATTGTGTTACAAGATTTTGGTATTTGGGAATAAAGTTGATAGTTGATTTTACACTATGTCTCGATGTTATTGTATTAGGATTATGAACTATGGATGAATGATATGAGATAAATACTCGGAAGCAAGTTTCTAAGTTAATTCTTACTTTAGGTATCAGGATGCCTCCTCGACGTAACCCCCAAGCTACTAATGCTAGATCTCAAGCAGCTGCTAGTGAGGCCCAAACTGGGGGCAATGCAGGAGATGCTCTTTTGAGATATCTTGTTACTGCCATTCAAGGGCTTGCCCAGAATCAAAATGCCCCTGTTGCTCCGAATCTACCAACGTATGCCAATAATACGAGTCATGTGGTCGAGCAGTTTCGCCAATATAAGCCATCCACATTCAATGGGCGAGCAGGACCACTAGCCGTGGAGAAATGGCTGAGGGCCCTTGAACGGATATTTGAGCATATAGAATGTTCAGACGCTCAAAATGTCTCCTGCGCTGTTTTTATGCTGACAGAGGACGCAGGACATTAGTGGGAATCCTACCGCTGAACCATGACAGAAGCTCAGAGGCGTGCTATGACTTGGGAGGCATTCAAAGAGCTTATCATGGAAACATATTTCCCAAAGTCTTATCGCGACGAAAAGGAGTCAGAGTTCCTCGACCTCAAGCAGGGGACTATGTCGCTAGTGGAGTATGAAAGGAAGTTCAGCCAGCTGTCTTGATATGCGATACACTTGGTTGACACAGATGCCAAGAAAGTCAGAAGATTTCTAAGGAGCTTGCGCCCACAAATTAGAGGAATACAGGCTGGACATAAACTCGTAACGTATGCTCGAGTCATGGAGTGAGCACGAGCCGTGTATGCCAACTTGGAGTTGGAAAACCCGACAGTTAAACCTGCAAAGACAACGGGCAAGAGGAAATGGAAAGGTCAGAATAAAGGAACAGGTAAACAAGAGGATAAGAGAGGAAAGATAGAAGCGCCAAAGACTAAGCCTACCCAGTGTTCCACCGAATTGAACTCATAGAGGCTGATGTACTAGTGGTACGAGATTTTATTGACGTGTTCCTAGAGGAGCTATCCAGTATTCCACCGAATAGGCAGGTGGAATTCACCATTTATTTGATACCTGGTGTAGCACCGATCTCTAAAATACCTTACAGAATGGCGCCAAAAGAATTAAATGAGCTGAAAGTGCAGTTGTAGGAGCTGTTGGATAAAGGGTTTATTCGCCCAAGTGTATCACCCTGGGGAGCTCCTGTGCTATTTGTTAAAAAGAAAGACGGGTCGATGAGGATGTGTATCGACTACCGAGAGTTAAACCGCCTCACAATCAAGAATAAGTACCCTCTACCAAGGATAGAGGACCTTTTTGACTAGTTGAAAGGAGCCAGCGTATTCTCTAAGATTGATCTGAGGTCAAGCTACCATTAGCTGAAGATTAAAGAGATTGACATTCCTAAGTCCGCGTTCAGAACTCGGTATGGGCATTATGAGTTCACTGTGATGCCATTTGGGCTAACAAATACGCCAGCGGTATTCATGGACCTGATGAACAGAGTTTTCCATCCGTATTTAGACCAGTTTGTTATAGTTTTTATTGATGACATCTTGGTCTACTCAAGGAATAAGACACAACATGAGGAACATCTATATACTATCTTGGGAACTCTTCGCAAGAAGAAACTGTACGCCAAATTCAAAAAGTGTGAATTTTGGCTTGACCGGATAGCTTTTCTTGGTCACGTTGTGATGGTCCAGGGAATTGAGGTTGACCCGAGCAAGGTTGAGGCCGTGACTAATTGGAGCACCCCGACAAATGTAAATGAGATTCGCAGTTTCTTGGGTTTGGCCGGCTATTATCAGAGGTTCATTGAAGGATTCTCGAAGATGGCAGGGCCCTTGATGCAACTAACAAGAAAGGGTGTAAAATTTCAATGGACGGACAAATGTGAAAAGAGTTTCCAAGTATTGAAGCAGAAACTAATATTTGCACCAGTTTTATCTATACCAAAAGGTTCAGGAGGTTTCGTTATATATAGCGACGTTTCAAAGCAAGGTCTGGGATGTGTACGAATGCAAAATGGCAAGGTAATTGCTTATGCATCTAGACAACTGAAACCTCATGAGCTGAACTATCCTACACATGACTTGGAGTTGGCAGCAGTAGTTCATGCTCTAAAAATATGGCAACACTATCTATACGGTGGAAAGTGTGAAATATACACAGACCATAAGAGTTTCAAATATTTCTTCACCCAGAAGGAATTAAACATGAGACAGAGACAATGGTTGGAATTGGTCAAAAACTATGATTGCACAATCCATTACCATCCTGGCAGAGACAACGTGGTTGCAGATACTCTTAGTCGGAAGAGCATAGGTCAGCTAGCTGCTGTTACTTGTCAGGACCACTTGGTTAACGATTTTGCAAATATGAAAATTGAGATTGTCGCCCCTCATCAAACCACGTCAATTTTGGTAGCATTAGTAGTCCAACCGTCCCTTAGGGACAAAATACGAGAAGCACAGACAAAAGACACAGACAAGTTCCTACGTAAGATAAGAGCCCGAGCTCTTTCTAGAGACGTTAAAGGTTTCCAGGTTGCGCCAGATAGTACCCTCGTGTATGAAGGGAGACTTTGCATGCCTAAAGATGAGAGAATTGAGAAAGCAAGTTTTGGAGGAAGCTCACTATACTCCTATACTGCACATCCTAGAGGTACAAAGATGTACCGAGACCTACGAAAGGTGTACTAGTGGAGAAATATGAAAAGATCAATTTGATAGTTTGTGGAGAGATGCATGATCTATCAGCAAGTGAAAGTAGAACATCAACGTCCATCTAGATTGTTGAACCCATTGGAAATTCCTAAATGGAAGTAGGAGCACATAACCATGGATTTCATGGTTGGACTCCCCAGATCACCAAGGGGACATCAGGCAGTTTGGGTAATTGTTGATCGGTTAACAAAATCAGCCCATTTTCTGCCGGTCAAGATGACTTATAGTCTGGAACGGTTTGCTCGGATATATGTGAAGGAGATTGTGAGATTACATGGAGTGCCAGTTTCAATAGTGTCTGACAGAGATACCAGATTTACTTCTAAGTTTTGGCAAAGCCTACAGACAGCCATAAGAACCCGACTGAAGTTCAATACTGCTTATCATCCAAAGACAGATGGCCAATTAGAACATACCAATCAAGTGTTGGAAGATATGTTAAGGGCATATGTGCTAGACCTAGGTGGGGACTGGGAAAAGCATTTGCCATTGATTGAATTTGCATACAATAATAGGTACCAGTCAACCATTGGTATGGCACCCTACAAAGCTCTCTACGGAAGGAAGTGTAGATCGCCTGTCTATTGGGAGGAAGTCGGAGAAAAAAAAGTTTTGGGTCCGGCTTTAATCGAAGAGACAGTGAAGGATATCGAGAAAATTAAGGAGAGGATTAAACAAGCTCAATTGAGAAAAAAATCGTATGCCGATAAGAGAAGAAAGGATTTACATTTCAAGGTTGGTGAAAACGTCTTTCTGAAAATCGCACCAATAAAGGGTGTAGTGAGATTTGGGAAGAAAGGCAAACTGAAACCAAGATTTATTGGACCTTTTGAGATACTTGAAATGGTTGATAGTGTAGCCTACAGGCTAGCTTTGCCGCCGGAACTATCAGCGGTTCATAATGTATTCCATGTTTCCATGTTAGGAAATATGTGTATGATCCCAGCCACATAGTCAACTGCACCAACTTGGATATCAAGGAAAATATGACTTGTTATAACTTGTGAAGAGATACCAATAGCCATACTTGACCGGAAGGCACACACTTTGAGAAATACACAGATTCCCTTGGTAAAAGTCCGATGGAGCAGGCATGATGAGGAAGAGGCAACATGGGAACAAGAGAGTGACATAGTTGACAAATATCTAAAATTTATGGAACAAGTAAGTTTAATTTCGAGAACGAAATTTATTTTAAGTGGGGGAGGCTGTAGTGACAGGGAAATTCAGTTGGTATAACATTTTATTTTAATTAACTAAAGTCGTGTCGCTACGACTTACTGCATTGTTCCTAGCTAATATTTCTTTTCACGTGCACCCGTCTAACAGAAACTTGGTATTAAATAAATTGATCGATAATATAATTGATTCTTAAAATCGGTTCAAACTTACGAATTATTTCGGTTAAGCCCAAATTCAAAGAAAAATAGCAAAACTACAAATTATTGGATGTAACCTACCTAACCAAATAAAGTCTTAGGCTTTAAACAATCAAGCCTACGTACCCAATGTGGGTAATGGACCAAACAAGTAAAGGAAGTATCAAAAGAAAAATATATATTCGTATATCAAAATGAATAAGTAAATAAATAAATAAGCAAATATATTTATATAACAATCAAAATTCTTGGAGTGGGAGACATGAAGGAGTCCCATCTCCAATTCAAAGACAAATTCTATTCAAGAGTGTTACTCAAAGTGAAAGTCTTCTCCTATATAAACCATCCCATGCGTTCTCTAAATTTTTTCCAAACACTCAACCTAGAAATTCTACCGAATTTCTACACGGTATGTTTATTTTGTTTTTCATCAGTTTCTTCACTTTTTGGAAAATCTGAAATTTTCTTGTTTTCATTATGTTAGTCACACACGGGCTGCTTATCCATATATATGCGTAGGTATACACATACATGCACAAACATCACCGTAGTAACACTTCAAGGAAAAGAAAAGAGATAAAGATATATACATATATGCATGTTCACGTCGAAACCACTCGGGTCCAAGAGATCCGTTTCTCAAGCTTTTCCTTCGGATCACAAATCTTATACTGATGTGTCCACCTCATCACATAGAGCACATATATATAGTTTTCTTGGCCAGGAACCCACTGGTTCACCGGAAAACATCAACCTCGCTCAGGGCTTCCAATACAAAGTGTCACCGTTCATGATTTTGAGGGTACAGTTGGGTTGCCCTCGAAGTGGTGAACATATATATATATATATATATATATATGGCAAAGAATTCATACACTAGGAGTAGCTTTTTAATTTTTCTTTGATTCCAAGAAAAGACACTGTAAGTCGTTGCCTCCAGGGACTTTCATTGTAAATTTGATTAAATTCCATATTTATTACTCCGGTCCCCAAGTGCTAAATATATATACATTAGTCCCTACACTTCCTTTTGTGAGTTAGTTGGTCATCCAACTTTCTGAACCTTATCATTCAACCCAAAAACTTCCAGAATATTTAATTCAGCCCTCAATTCTTTAGGAATTCCTGTACTCAAGTCCTAATAACTTACCAGAATTTATAATTTAGTCCCTATAACTTTAAAAAGTAATAATTTAGTCAATTAAATTCCACTAATTGTTTAATTAACTTATTACGACATTCTTATGAGGTTAGATTAACATCTTAAAGACCATAATATGCACCAAGTCATTAAATCAAGTATTCTAAATTATCTATGATAATTTCTTTTGTTAGACGAGGGTGCAGTACATCTTTGAAGTCCAATAAGCTTCACATTCACTCAACTTTTCAAGGAATTTTCGAAACTTTTCAGGTAGGGAATTATACGCAATGTGGTTTATATTTACTATGTCCTTGCTTTATGTACGATTTTAGTATGTTAAATCATTTCCATGTTATCTATAGTTGTCAGGGACGGTAAGTGGTTCGGGGTCGAATACGAACCCTTGGGTTAGCCCACAGTACATATTTTAATATTTGAGCGCAAATGACTGTCAGGGATTCTTAAGTGGTCTAGAATCTAATTTAGGTTCTTGGATTTATTCTATAGTACAGTTCAACATATCTCTACAATTTCAACAGTTTGCTATAGAATGATTTGACATGTCTAATTTACATATTTGGTTTGGACTTAGTTGTTGCGTACCCCACTGAGTATACTTGTATGCTCACCCCATTTTTAACATTTCAGATTGAGGAACTCGGTGGTAGCAAGGCGGCAGCGTTGGAACTTAAATTTTTATTAATAACAATATTATCTGCCATACTGCTATTCCACGATATTTATTTAACAGTTGAACTTCGTTTTTTAAACCTTGGCAGCTTTATATGCTTGTTAGTACGCTTAACTCAAAATGGTGATTAAAGTTCCGCATTTATTTATAAGTTTTGAGTTTTGCAAAAGAAAAGTAAATACTTTTTGTGGTCGAGTGGCATGATTGTAAAGAATTGAAAGGATCGGAAAAGTTAGTTTTGGTGACGCTCTAAGTTAATAGAATTTGGGGCGTTACACTATGTCAATTATATCTGCAGATTAATTGAATTTTATCCTCCAAAATATCTGAGTAGAAATTATTGTATTTGAAGAACCTAAATTAATGCACAATCGAGAAGAATACCAATAAAAAAGCCTTGAACCAGAGTAGAATAATAAAATTGGCACTTGGATATATAAATTAAAGAAATTAAAAACATAAAGGAAACATCTGATAATAATAGATCAAGCCGTCAACTGCGATTATATATATATATAGAGGAAACATAAAACCAAGCATTTACGTTTCGCTTACAAAATAGATCTGACATTAGAAACGGAAGAGCACAAACAAAGGTTTTTCTTTGTAAGAAATTTACTTGCTTTTGGATGCAAAAAGTTGTAACCTAGATTGGGATCTGCACACTGAATGATTCTTCAAGGAAGGATGAGTTTTAATTTATAGGTAAATGGAAAAGCTAAGGATTGGGGAAGAACAAGCTGTTGGATCGTTAATCCAACGTTGGGCTTCTATGTGAATAATTATGTGTTGTGGGCTGTCATGGAAGGTTAAACCCACTTAAAGTGATTTAACAAGGATTCGGTAATTTGGGCTTTAATGTATCGACAAAGTGTGGGCCTTTAATATGTAAAGACCTAATGATTATTTTCTATTTCAATAATGGGCTGAAAGAGAGAAACCCTGAGGATAATGCGGATATATATATATCGGTTATAGTCCCCAAACATTCTTTCTGACATCCCTTCTTCATAGAGAAAACCTAGAGAAAATATAAATGGTTCTTTTAGAAAATGTGTTGCTTTGGAAGGCCAATAGCACAGCTCTAGACAGTTAATAATGTCTTTGGATTCATGTACGCTTCTGCTTCCTTGGATTTTAATTCTCGATGTTTCGACGTGAGGTTAGGGTTTATGTAATATTATTTACAAAAGGTTTATCCCAATAAGTGGTATTAGAGCGAGCCCATGTTTAATTCATGGAGAATCGCTAGTGTTAATTTTAGAATCAATTTTGTTATTTTTTGTAAAGGACTACGTATCCGATCATGATTGGAGTTGATAAAATTTTAATATCATTGTGGCTCGTGTGTGTCGTTATGTAGATTAAAGAAATGGATGAATAATGATTTCCTATGAAAACTTATAGTGTGTGACTTTGAATCCCATTAATATATTGGTTTTATGGATCAGTTAATACATTTGTAACTTGGGAAACATTCAATTGTATTCATGAATTATGTTCTCAATTGAATTTGACGGCTGCATGCATTCAAAATACAAAAAATAAAAAAATTCTGAAATTCACAGATTCGGCAACTCGAATTTAGTTGCCATTCTTGGTCATTGATTCATTATAAAATTATTAAACTAAAGCTTACATGAATGCATAACATATATATGTGATATTTGGTTTTTTGTTAACTTCGATTTAAGTTCCTATGGATTTAGAAATTGATTAAGGAACAATTTTAAATTTAAATATTGGTATGGTTGTGTATGTATTTTGAGGTAAATTAATTGAAGCAACATATCACTAGAGTCAGGGGCAGAGCCAGGAAATTTGCTTAGTGCGGTCAAAAATTTTAGGGAGAAAGGTTGCCCGAGCTAGTCAACGATCATTTTCGTGTGTCTCGAGAACTTTGGGTTCAAATGATAGTGAAAGATGTTGGGTTTTGAGCTTTCATATTCGAAGCAAACGAACTAAGTGGAAATTGGACAAGGCTCCATGGTAAGAAATTGGAAAGGACTACATGGTAAGCAAGTTCAGATAATTGACACTTGGGTCAAGAATTGAAGCTACTAACCTTAAAAAATATAAGGAAAGTTTGGTTTTTCTGCAAGAGAAATAAACCTTCGAAAGGGGTGCCTTTTGCTTTATAAAAGATAATTGATCCCACATCGGTTTATGTACTAAAAATAGTTGAGGTTTTGCCTTATAAAAAGAGGATTGAATCTATAACCAGAATGATGTCAACTAGACCATATTGGGCCGCGTAGATAATTAATGGGTGCAAACATTAGCTGAGAATCTTCTAAAATTGAAGTATACTTGGGCTTTTTGGTTATGGACCTTAGTGTGGTGACTTACATAAATGGTCTGCCTCAAGGGCCAGTGCGGTCCATGGACCGCGCTGGTCCTTCATTGCCTCCGTCCCTGACTAGAGTGGCCTCTCTTGTGGAAATTGATTTATTATAAAATATAAATGGTCATGTGTGTGTAACTTATGTAGATATTAATTGGCCCAAAGGAAGTTGATATTTAATAGAATTGAATGTGCACCTATGGTGATAAGCACGTGATAATTTTTTGGTTTTACATATGAACAATAAACCGGACCAAAGGAAGATTTATTGTTCGACGTGTTCTTATTGTCAGTGGTTGGTACTACACTACGATATCACTTGCAAGTTAAGTGTTTTGTCCAAAGATAAAATAGTAATAGAGTGCTCGGTATCTTGAGATGGAATTTACTTTTATTTGAATTTATTATTGTGATTTTTTGGTATTGAAGATTCATGTGAGGTTGTTTTGTATATTTGTTGTTCTCAATTCAGCTATGACTCTTACAGATATTACTGCCAACATCAACTCAATTCCTATGCTAAATGGTTCCAACTTCAAGTCATAGTGACAAAACTTACTAATAGTTCTCGGAGTCATGGATCTTGACCTTGTGTTAAGGGAAGATTCTCCTATACCTCTCACATATTAGAGTACCTCTGATGAAAAGAGGGATATGGATAGGTGGGTCTGATCAAATTGCATGTGTTTGATGATTATGAAGAGGGCCATTCCGAAAGCATTGAGGGTCACAATTTCTGAAAATATTATAACATACAAGGATTTCCTTGCTGATATTGAAAAGAGGTTTGTCAAGAACGAAAAGGTTGAAATTGGTACGCGTTTGGCAAGTCTTATTTCAATGAGGTACAGAGGTAAGGACAACATTAATGAGTACATATTGGAGGTATCTCATCTTACATCAAAGTTGAAAGCACTTAAGCTTGACCTCTTTGAGGACTTGCTGGTGCACTGGTTCTTATATCTCTTCCATCACAGTTTAATCAGTTTAAAATAAGCTATAATTGTCAGAAGGGTAATTTACACCTAACGTCCCCAACTTTTCAAGTATTAATAGATCACGTCCCCAACATTTATTTTCCTTTTACGAGTCATTAATCTTTTAATAAATCCCCAGTTGAGTCCCTAATAACAAAAATCATCAATTTCCTCCATTAAGGTGGGGACATCTTTGGCACAAAAAAATTAATATTTTAAATTTGGAAAAAAAATTAGGGGGAGGGGGACTCTCCTTTTTGAGGAGGGGTGACTGTGCTGCTGAAATGACAGCGCTGCTATTTCCGGCAGCATAGGTGCTAGAAAATAGCAGCAGAAAGGGCAGCCAAAATAAGGGAGTCTCCCCTCTGTACTGCCGAAAATGGCAGCAAATAACAGTATTTGCTGCCATTTTCGGCATCCATTGGGCGGCAACAAACCATAGGGCGGTACTTTGCCCTTGGTGTTCATCAATAAACCAAGGGTTAATGATTCCCTCACCGAAATTGTACAGAGCAGTGCCACCAGAAATGTTCCCAAGATCTTCCCAATGCAGGCTGTGGAAATAACCACAATCAAAAGCCACCATGCCACCTAGCCTCGTATCTTACTGACATTCGTCTTTAATCCGGTTGAAGCAAAATATAGAGGCAAAAGAAGTCCAAAGACAAAGTCTTCAATTTTGTTTATCAATCGGGCGGCAGCCAAATCCCCCATTTTGGGAATAATCAGTCCAAGTACAAATGCCCCAAATATTGCATGGATTCCTATCAAATCAGTCATAAACCCAGAAAACATAACAATGGCCACGATTAAACATATAGCCTTCGTTGATGGTGCTATGGTTGGACGAGCATTTTGGAGCCGTCCACTCCATCACGGGCCAGGCAAGAATGAGCATGAAAACAAAAGCAACACCAGAAAGAAGAACCGATCTGAAATCAAGGGACTGTTGGCACCACTTGCTAAAACCACTACCAGGGCAAGCAAGATCCAGGCAGCCATCTTATTAAAGGTAGCTGCAACTATGACAGTTTCCCCAACTCAGCTTGTAAGTAGTTTGAGTTCAGCTAGAATACGAGCCAGGACAGTAAAGAAAGTAATGGAAAGAGAAACACCAATGAACACAAAGAACTCAAAGTATCCTATCTTATTTGACATCTTGACAGCTTTCCTTAATAGGAAGGTGACTCTAATGTTGAAGAGAAATTGAAGTGCTATACTAGCAACTACAATTCCTAATGCTTTCTTCTCACTCCTACGTTTCCAGCAGCACAAGGGAAGACTTTCCCCCTCCAAAGTGCTACCATTTCCTGCAGCCAAAAGAGTGTGTTCCCTTTCCTCCTTTTTTAAAACAAAAATTAAAATATTAATTTTTTTGTGTTTTACAGAAAATGCCCCCAACTTAACGAAGGAAATTTATGCTCTCCATCACCAGGGACTAAACTGGGGTTTTTTAAAAAGGTTAAGGACCCATAGAAGGAAAAATAAAGGTTAGGTTCATGATTTATTAATACTTGAAAGTTTTACCCTTGTCAGAAAGAGACTGGGTCTCTGAATGAGCTCATATCACACTGTGCTTAGGAAGAGGAAAGGTCAAAACAAGATAATATAGAAAGTGCTCACTTGGCCTCGACCTTTGAAAACAATGACAAAGGAAAGAAAAGGAAGAACAATATGGAAGCTGCAGATACAGCACCTCAAAAAAAAAAATCAAAAAAATCGGATGATTCGGAAGGTATTGGTTGTTTCTTCTGCGGAGCTGAAGGGTATAAGAAGAAGAATTACACTAATTAGCATGTTTGGCGTGCTAAGAAATGTATGCTTTTTATGGTTTGTTCTGAAGTTAATTTAACTTCAGTACCTAGACACACATGGTGGATAGATTTTGGTGCAACCACTCACATCAATGTATCCTGCAGGACTGCCTGAGTTACTGAAAACCAAGTACTGGTGAAGGATATATCTATTTTGGTTGGCACGACGGTTGAAGTAGAGGCAATAGGTAAATTTAGATTATTGTTAAAGACTGGACATTATTGGGATCTTGATCAGACATTTATTGTACCATCTTTTAGATGAAATTTAATTTCCATTCCTGCTTTGGACAAGTTTGGTTATTTTGGTTCATTTGGAAATGGAAAATCTAGTTTGTTTCATGATTCAAAACTGATTGGTTTTGGTTCTTGGTCGGGATATGATAATCTTTATTTTATTGATAAAATTTCATCTTCTAATGAATGCCTGCAATTAAGTACACTGGGTGTAATGTGAAAATTAACCAATGAGAATTCTACTTCATTATGGCATAAGAGATTAAGGTCATATCTCTAAACGGAGAATTGAGATACTTGTGTTAGATGGAATTTTTGATACCCTTGATTTTCTATATTTTGATGTTTGTCTTTACTGTATAAAGGAGAAACAAACCGACAAAAGAAGATTTAAAGCTAACAGGACTTTGGACGTCTTAGAACTTATACATACGGACATTTGTGGGCCATTTTCTACAACTTCTTGGAATGGTCAATGATATTTTATAATGTTCATAGAAGATACTTCTAGATATATATATATATATATGTATATCTTCTTTACGAAAAGGCACAGTCCCTGGATGTGTTCAAAAGCTATAAGGCATAAGTTGAGAACCAACTCAAGAAAAGGATTAAAAGCGTCAGATCTAACTGTGGTGGTGAGTACTATGGCATATATGACGATTCAGGTGAACAAGTCCAGGACCTTTTGCTAGATTCCTAGAGGAATACAGTATTGTCCCATAGTACACTATGTTGGGTTTGCCCACTATGAATGGTGTTGCTGAAAGACAAAATAGAACACTTAAGGATCTTGATGAGGAGTATGATATCTCATTCTACTGTCCTAAAATCACTCTGGGGAGAAGCACTCAGGACAGTAGCTTATATTCTAAATAGAGTTTCGACAAGAGCAACTACCAAAACCTCTTATTAACTTTGGACAGGCAAAAAGCCTAGTTCAAAGGACTTGCATGTTTGGGGATGTCCAATTGAAACAAGGCCTTATAGGCCTAATGAAAAAAAACTGGACTCAAGGACAATGAGTTGTTATTTTATTGGATACTCTGAAAGATCTAGGGGGTACAAGTTTTATGATCCCACTACTAAATCGATTTTTGAGTCAGGAAATGCTCGACTCTTTGAGGATGTCAAGTTTGCTGGGAGAGATACAGCTAGGGACTTTGTTCTTGAAGAGTCGAGCATTTCCTGACTCAAAAAT
>CAVNYN010278269.1:0-11126 GCA_963692815.1 Nyctanthes arbor-tristis
TACTCAAATTGAATTTAGGTTATGACAAATTTGTGTGGTCCGATTGCATTAAAGTGCCAGACTTTTGGTTGGTTAGACACATCTCCATTTCTCAGAGAAATTATTTAGATTGATTAGATCATTTCACGCACTTATCTTTGAGGTTGAGATAGAAACGAGATTTGATGGCCAATGCTGCAGCACTCACTCCTGTTATTGAAAAGGCTGTAGAAATCAATGTCAATTTAGCTTGTGTTAAGTAAATAGATGAACAAACAATATATAGTCAGATGAATATATACATATATATATATAAGTGTGTAAAAGTCTAAGCGACAGATATCAAAACAAATTTTTATAATTAGTGTTCTTTTTTTTTAAAATTTAAATAAATGGTAAAATTGTCTTTATAGAAAAAGTAAACAATGAAAATTGACAAAAATAATATGTGGGGACTTTTTGTGCATATTTCTGAAAGGGTGGGGACCTGTATGCTTGAAAAAAAGTTAGAGATGAAATTATTATTTTTTACAAAATTTGGGGAACTTTTGTGAAATTTACTCAAATTGAATTTAGGTTATGACAAATTTGTGTGGTCCGATTGCATTAAAGTGCCAGACTTTTGGTTGGTTAGACACATCTCCATTTCTCAGAGACATTATTTAGATTGATTAGATCATTTCACGCACTTATCTTTGAGGTTGAGATAGAAACGAGATTTGATGGCCAATGCTGCAGCACTCACTCCTGTTATTGAAAAGGCTGTAGAAATCAATGCCAATTTAGTTGTCCAAATAGGTACGCTCTTGTATAACTTGAAGGAGGAGATATGATGGGTTGAAAGCAAGGTAAGACACTTCAAATCTTGTCTCAAAGATGCAAAGCCTAAGCAAGTTAGAAGCCACGAGATGGCTAACTTGATAACTAACATAAAAGATCTTGCCCTTGACATAGAGGATCTTTTAAATACTTACCTTCCTTAGATTGCATCGCATAAGGGGAAGGGTCCGTTCAGATTCTTTAAACATGCTGCTTGTATAGTATGCTACGGTGCCACCGTCAATACATTCTTGCTAGAAATTGGAAAGATAAAGACATAGGCAGAACAAATTGAAGCCACTAGAGACAAATGCGGAGTTAATCCGGATATTATAGGAGGTAAATCTTAAATTTATGTAACTATCATATATAAATCCGAATTTTATGATTTTGAGTTTCTGACAAATAGACATAAACGTAATGGTCTATCATTTCCTTTCATGGGAGGGAGGGGGGATGAAGCAATTTTTCTCGTTAATTTATAATTCTATTCGGTAAGAAGCATCTGTTTGATAAAAAAAGCAGGGGCGGGATATAAGGGGATGCCACTTTGGGCCTCAGCACAGCCCAAATTCGGGCCTGATCCAAGGAAAAAAATTGTTCTCATTGGCCTAGGAGTAAAGTAAATTGGGCCAGGGGTAATCAACCCATCACCCGTAAACCCAACCCTGCCCAACTTATAAACAAAATCGTTAATTTTGATCCAAATCCCTGACCCAACGTTTGACCTTGTCCCTTTTCAATTGAACAATAGGACAACTGAATGACACAGACCAGCCCTTCTCCCTTGCCCCTTCTGCCTTCTCGTCGAACGTCATATGCCGGCGAAAAGTCCTTCGCCGACTGCCAGTGCCAGTGGTGGATTCTTCTGTTTCTCGAATCCTTCTATTTCGAATCTCCACCATTCCAGATTCTTTGAAGAATTGAAGTTCGAAGGTAATTTCGAAATTCTAAGTTGTTAACAAGTTCAGAAATTGAATGGTGCTTGTTACTGGCCTGAACCTAAATTTCTTTTGGAAGTTGTAACAAATTTTCAACTATTTATTTTCTTGTTCTGGTTAGTACTTGTCTGCCCTGTTTCTGATAGAAGGCAGTAAGCTGAAGCTTAACTAAGTTTATATAAGTTTGAAATTCTGAATGACTGAATTCTCAATGTTGGACGTTATTATTATTATTTTTTTTCCCTCTGCAGTATGTTCTGCTCTTTCTTATGCTATGACTGAGTTGTGATTATGAGGTGGGGAAGAGAAGAGAAAAGTAAAAGATGGAGAATTGGAGATTTTTGAATTCTGAACGTTGGACGTTATTTTTTTATTCTCTGCCACTAATAAAAAAAATAAGAATTAGTATGTCTGATTATTGCTCTTTGTTTGACGAGTGAATTGTTGTATTACAATGCTTATCATTCTTAATCCTCAACTTCAAGTGTCCCTTGCAAAATAGTGTGGTGGAATGATTACAAGATGATAACTAGACTAAATTCACCTTGTGTTAACTTTACATGTTCCCAACGACTGAGAGCATTTTTGGCAATGAAACACGTGAACACTCCCGTAAGCAACAAGATGGATGATGAGTGTTTTTGTTGCCAGTATGATAATTTTTGTCGAAAGAGAGCTTGTTAACAAATAGTTATAGATTCTCTTATAGGTGAATTGCTCAAATAAAAATTGCCGGATAAACTTAGTTTTTAGCCATAATAGCTTTTGAGTAGTTGAACACTTTTGTAATGTATCTAACTTTGTGTACTTTTTTTGAAAAATTAATATTTATATAAATAGATTTTTGATGTTTCAATCCGGCTAGAGGTATTTCGGCATACTGGCTAAGCCCTGCAAAAAAGATCATGGAAACATTTTCCAATTCCATGGAAACAAAGACACTGGAGAGGTGTCCTTTCCAAGGAAAAAAATCTATATATTAATAATAAGAGAAATTTGTCTCGTATGTGTTTCCCGTCAATAGTCTAGCTCCATAAGCATTCTGATGATATCGTCATCCGTGAAATTATATTTTTTTATTTTTTTGTGAATTATCTTTTTTATGGCATTTTCTTTATCTTTTCCTTTTCAAAATTTATACCGATCCAATCTGTCTTCTAATTTCTGTAATTATATTTGTGTTCAATTAAAATTTCTTAATTTCTTTGCTTTGTGCCTTTTCCTCAATTCTTTATTCGATTATGGCTTCAATCTTCATATGAAAAGTTGGCTTCAATTTTCATATGAAAATTTGAATATTTAAATCTTTCTCTTATTTTATCTTTGATTGTTGATTTAAATTAATTTCGTTTCATTTTTTAATTCATTTTCATAATTTCTACTTTTCGGTTTTTGATGTAAGACTTTTTTTCTTAACTATTCGTGTATCTTTAATTTTTTATTTGAATTCAATTTTTAAAATATTTGAATTAATTTTTTATATTTTCTTAATTAATCCCTTTTTTTAACCTAAAATTAAAAATCAAGAAATGATTTTTATCTTGATTTTTAATTTTAGGTTTCCAATTGAAGATTTCAATTTGGTGTCATGTTGTATTTGGGCTTGCTTGCACTTTTAATTCGGATTATCGTTCTATCACTTGTGTTGTGGGTAATTTTTTTCTTTGTTTTTTAACATTTAACTTTATTTTATTTTTTTACTATCCCTCTACCCACTCTTGATTATTTTATTACTATGAATAAAAAAAGAATTGATCTCTCTCTCTCTCTCTTCTTGCTAGAAAATATTGTACTAAAATTTGAAATTTTTTTAAGTATGCTTCAACAATTCACGATTAATTCTTTTAAAAAAATATTTTCTATATTTTATTATAGTGTGTATTTTTATTATATGTGTGTTTACCTGGTTGATTTTTTAGCACTGTGTTTCAGTATGATACATATCTATGCACATCTGTACTGCTATGATGCAGATTTGTAATTATACTTCCAAAAAAAATCTATGAAAAGCCAAATTTGATGGCCGACTATGGTTTAATTTTTTTTTTTAAATAAGTATAGTTACATAAACTATACATTGTCACTGTTATTTTGTGGAAATTAATTAATCATACTTATATATTTTGTGAAAATTTAACAAAAAAATTATTGCTAATTCTATATTATTTTTTTTCTAAAGTATAGTTATTTTAATATTTTTCATCGGAAAAAAAATTCCAATGAGACACATTCTAGCTTCATTTGTGTTAAATTAAAATTCTTACCCTTGAGCAATGTAAAATGAAATAGGTAATGCGGATGATGAAACATGGAACCAGAGAAGAAAGTTCCTAGTTTCTCAGGAGTCAATCTTTGTTGGTCGCGAAGAAACACTGGGGAAACTAAAGGCATAAGTGTTGAACGAAAACTCTTGAGTTTAAATAATATCTATTGTAGGTGAGGGAGGTGTGGGAAAGACAACCATTGGTAAGAAATTATTCGGAGAAGTGAAAAATGAGTTTGATTGCAGTTGCTTAGTCTATGTCTCAAATGAGCCTGGAGTCAGAGACATTGTGCGTGAAATAGCTAATCAAGTAGGTTTGGAAAAGGAGAAGATGGTTGAAAATTTGGCAGCCAACCTACTTTCACTGCTCGAAGAAAAGAGGTGCTTAATTTTTCTTAATGATATTTGGAAATGTGAAAAATGGGATGAGTTGAAGTCTGTCATTCCCATTAGTTCAAGAAATCGTAGTAGGGTCATTATCACATCTCGATATAATCATGTTGCTAGATATATAGGAGGTGAAGGCTCCGTGACTCAATTGGGTCCTTTGGGTGAAGAAGAGAGTTGGGAACTCAAACCTTCCTCAGAGAATAATATTACTAATCATGAAATGGTTGGTAACAAAACAGAACTGGAAGATATTTGTATGAAGATAGTAAAAAGATGAGGCAGTTTGCCGCTAGCGATTGAGGTTGCAGCTGGCATGGTGAAATAGAGGAGAAGAAATAAACATGAATTGAAAGAGGTGCTTGATTACATGAGCAAAAGTATACATGAAAATAGTAGCTTAAATATATTGTCTCCGAGTTGCGAAGACCTACCTCTGGAGTTGAGGCCTTTGTTTCTCTACTTTGGACTCTTTCCAGAAAATAAAATTTTTGTGTCGGATCTGAGCAGAGTGTGGGTTATCGAGAAATTAATCCAGGTTGACGGAGCTGAAAATCTAGAGGAAGTTGGGGCTGCTAAAATAGAAAATTTAGTTGATAGGAATTTGATTAAGGTGACAAGGAGAACTTGGAATGACTTGATAATAAGTTGTCGCATTCATGATCTGGTACAAAGTCTTTGCGCCGATATTGCCAAAAAGAATAACTTTTTTTTACCACTCGATAATAATATGGACTCTATTTCTATTTCAAGACTGCGTAGGCTTGCGACTTTCAAGGACAGTCTCTCCCAATATTTCCGTTCAAGTTTTAGAGCTCCGAAACTGCGTACATTGCTCCTGGTTAGCGATGATGTGCCGTTGCTGATAAGTAGATGGTTTTCGAATCCAGACTGGATAGGAAAATTGAGCAACTTGACTTGCCTCAAGTTGGAAGGGGGTTTTAAAAGGATGCCATCCAGTGTTAGCAATCTCAAAAGATTGGTGATGTTGGACGTTCAAATAGCATATTTTAAGAGTTCACTTCCGACAAGTATTTTGACGATGAAGTGTTTGAAGCATTTACTCCTAAACCCCTACATTGAGTTTCATTCGCGACACTGGAACAAGGTCTCTCTGCGAAACATAGAGACTTTAAGTGGGATACCTGCTTCTGTTTTGAAACAAATCTCATTGCATAAACTCTCCAAACACGTTCAAGTACCCACATTAGAGAAGCTCCGGGAGTTGCGGTTGCATGGCACTCGTAGTCTGAACAATGGGTTAAACCTTTCCCGCTATCACAATCTTGTTAAGTTGCATCTAAAAATGCCCTATCAGTGTCCAATGGTGCTTGATAGCATTAAATTCCCGCCAAACCTTATTCAGCTAACTCTTGAATCTGTAAAATTTTACAAAGATCCAATGAAGGTACTAAAAAATTTAACCCGATTGGAGATCCTTAAGTTTATGTATTGCAGATTAGACGATTCAGTTGAGCAGATGGATTGCTCTGGAGACAACAATTTCCTCGAGCTTCAATTGTTAGCTATTTATAAATACATATAAGTATTATGTTTAATCATTATTTATTGTGGACGGAATTCATTACCAGGGAAACTGCGACGGCGGCTGATGAGGGGTAAGATTCTTACAAGCAACTCCAAATGTATGGTCGTACACAAGATACTTGCCAATAATTTCTTTAAATTAACTTTTTCAAAGGACATAGTTGGATTTAACTCAATAATAATAATTTAATAACTCCCAATGCTCATAGCATCTCCAGTGTAAAAAGTCATGGTCAAAGTCTAAAGTCTAACAGGAGAGAGATACATAAAAAAAGAATGAGATTACTATTTCTACAAATTCTACAAGAGTTTATGCTAACTGCCTTGAATCAAGAGATTAATAACAGGGACTAATATTGTTTTTAATCAAGCAGAGTAACAGTTAAACAATCTATTAATCAATGTATATATAATCTCCTCGACTACGTCCCTCAAGATGGATATTCCAACCTATTCTTCAGGAAACGAAATTGATAAGAAGAGCATCTCTGTTAAGCATTAAAAGAAACCTGACAGACCCTGGATGGTAAGGCTTTGAGCTTGATCCTTGATAAGTGATAGTCAATTGCAATATATTTCATGCAAGAACCCAATATACCATATAATTAGCAGGTGTGTTGCACCAACACTATCACAATAGAAACATGAGGAAATTGGAGACAAGGGAGAAAATCCATCACAGCTCAAGTGCAGTGGCAACGACTAAATATTCAGCTTGGTAGAATATCAAACTTGTTTTAGTGTCAAGAGATTGAAAATAACTTAGACATAATAATTCTCATCAAGTTCCATATATACAGGATATGGATATAATTCTTAATACTTTATGTAATGACAGGACAGTTTTAACTCCACCCTGGATAATTTGCTAAATGAATTTGGGATATTATACTTTATAATTAAAATGCGTTGTCAAATTCAAAAATTCAAATTAACGGAAAATACTATAAGGTTTCGTGATCCTAGTAAGGGAAGTTTTAGTATTACAAATGTTCCAAGACATTGTTCCTTTGCAGAAAGAATGCTTGAACCCTTCTGTCTTCGTACCAAAGACTGAGAAGAGCCATTGGCAGAGCAAATCAAAGAGATGGGAGACAGTGCAACACTAAAACACGTACCGACTTTCATTTTACCTAACACTTAGCAAGATTGCATGCAAAGTGTAACATTCCGATTGACTTATTCAATTTTATATTTTTAATTAATTAATTAGCCCTCTTTTCTTATGCCACCTCTGTCCCAAAAAGATGGACCCATTTATTTTTTCACATAAATTGAGAAAATTTCATTTAATAATATTGGAAAACTAAATTTTAACATCATTTCCTTATTATATCATTTCATTTATCAATTATTCTACTTTTAATAATTCTATTTTTTTGATAACTATGCATATTAAATAGGAGCATATAAGAAAACTAATATTTTGACTATTTTTTAAAAAAGAAACTAGGCCATCTTTTTGAAATAGAAGTAGTACTAATAGAGAAAGACTCTTTTTTACTAAATCAGAATTCCATATTAATGCGATGATATAAAGGCAAGTGTGTGATTCATTACATTGTAAGTTAACAACTAAAAAATGGTTCTGCTTACATTCGGTGCATTAAGAAATCTTTTAAGCGTAACCAAAATGGAGGAGGCAGGGACGGAAAAATCAGACACCTTTAGACTTCAGTAAAGTAAGACCAATATCGAATTATGTAATTTTATATGGTTAATTATTAGTCTTCTTTTTTTAAATTAATAAGGAAAGAATCTTTCTTGTTCACTAAATCAAAATTCCATGTTATAAATGCACGCGTTTGATTCATTACATTGATCCGTGCCATCTTTGTGATGAGATGACGGATGCTGCAGCACATAGCACTGTTAATAACAAGGCGCTAGAGATGAATGCCAATTAAATTGTCGAAACTGATTCATGTTTGTACATAGGTTGAAGAAGGACATCGGATGGCTTGAAGCATGAGACACTTTATATCCAGTTACATCATTTTCACAAAAATGCTTTAGTTTAGAAATTAGAATAATGAGGTAGAAAGAGTTGTGGAGATTAATGAGTATTTGAATTGTGTGTCTGTGATCGATGCACTATCAAATATGTGATACATGAAATCATAATATGGGTATCAAACACCTCTTTAATAAATTAGAGTAAGACCATTATTGATCTTTGTAATGCCACATTGATATGCTGTTAAGTACCAGTTGTGTTAAATAGCATTACTCTTATACGAACTTTTCAAAGTTAATTTGATACCTCCAAAAAAAAATCTGTTAATACAACTTATTATAATAATAATCAAATACAATATTGAGAGACACTGGGATGCTGGGGTGCAATGCTTTGAACTTGATCCCTGCTAAAGTGATAGTCCATTGCAATATGTTTCATGCAACAACAGAATATACCTATGCCAGTTGCACCAAAAGTTCAGTAAGGAAGGAGAAAACACGTTGTAGCTCAAGTGCTAGTGGAAACCACTAAACAATATTCAGCTCGGTATGTAGAAGAGTGGATGACTCGATTTAGTGTCGAGAGATTGAAAATAACTTAGACATCATAATAATTGTCATGAAGTCCGGTAGAGGATATGGATATAATTCTTATACTTTGTGATATGGGACGGTTTTAACGCTATTGCAAATAGGTTGTTAAATGAATTTGGGATATTATCCTTCATAATTAGAACATGCTATCAAATTCAAAAATTCAAGTAAAAGGAAAAATACTACAAGGTTTCATGGTCCTAGTATTTGGCATCTTCAATTACATTCTGCTGAACGTCTCATTAGACAAATTTCCTCAACATGATCCGGGCAAAGTACTAAAGCAATTAACTACCTAAGTTATAGATCCGGGCAAAGTACTCTTGAAGCCCAGCAGCTTGCACTGAAAATGTTACTCTCAAGTGTTTTTCATTTTTTGGTTCTTTTATTTGGTTTTTAGAAATTATGATTTATGATTTTAGCTATGTTTAGCCTCTTACAGTTTCAATCTTGTTTAGTGATAATAGACAGGAGGGCTGTTCCTTTGCCTCTTAGCCTTCCTTTGCTACAAAGTCTCATTTCTAAAACTTGACATATTTATATGTGATCCTTGTAATTACCGTTGATTTGAACGTAATATGAAAAACACGATTTTTTGCCAAGTGCATGTCTAGTATCAAATATTATGTAACTTTGTGTTCTTATAAAAAAAATTGTTCTCTTACTTACACATAATTCTACTGCAACAAAAAGGAAGAAAAGAACTACCTCATATGTAAATTCACAATTAATACAAGCTTTTTCTTCACCAGGATTCCTGTAATTATATGTGACCTTATGTTTTTCCTTGTTACTTTAAACATGGAATCAAGATTGGAATCCTAAACCATTGCAGCTTCTTACTATTGAAGGACACAATCGGGCATTCAAAGGACTCCCACAAGAGAAGTATTTGGGATTATTCCTTAACACGTTCCTTTAAGATGGTGGTTAATTTATTGGAGCGGATCAATCTTAGAATTAGTATGCTCATGTTTTAGTCTTTGATTGAATCAAATTGCTAGATGGTATCTTAATCAATGCTAATACCGTATCAAGGCTAGGGTCCATTTTAAAAAGTCAACAATAATCCAAACACTTAAAGTTGATTATGAATTTTATATTTCTCGGATGTCGGCCTACCCTTTAAAACACTACCAATATAGAAAAGGGAAATCAGGGCTGACACTTGGAAGTTCTCATTTTTTCTAAAGATACTTAGTAGTATTTAAAGTTCCTGCTTGCGGATTTTACCCGGCCGGTTGCCACGACCCACAAGGCGTGGGAGGGAATTGTGGTTTAAAAAGTATTATTATAAAAAAAGGAAAAGGTAAAAAAAGAATAATGTACACTGTTATTCAAGTAAATACTGGATAACATGCGATATTATCCAATATTTTTAAAATAAGTAAATATTATGAAGTATTCATAAAAATAGTTTAGAGAACTAGGGTAAACATGAAACTTCCGGTAGAAAAACTTAGAACTCCAAGATACTCCACCCATATGTCCAAGTAAAGTAATTCCACTCTCACTTGTCATGTCCAAGCAATACCTCCTCCTCAAGCCCAAGTAAAGTATAACTTGAGAAAGTAAAAGAATTTTATATATTTCTCACATTTTACAAATTCTATTTGAGAGAAAATAGAGTTTAGTGTAACATTTCGAGTACACTTTCCCACATCAAGAATATGTAAAAAATAAATAGCGTAGATCACCGCCATTAGTGAACCGTGTCTAGCTCTGATTGTAGATGAAATTGGAAGGCCAAAGCTTTAAAAGTTTGTGTGCAACAAGAGGTTACGAGATTTTTACCCTCCCTAATATGATTCTTGCTATAACCATAGCCTTACATGGATTCAATGACAAGTCAGATTTGTAGGCATTTCTTTTAAAGTTGTGTTATCGTAAATATTTTTATGATTTTAATGCGTCATAATACTTTCTTTTGTCATTGTTTGTTTTTTTAATAGTGTGAAATGGTGGATTTTTATTTGACAAAATTACCACTTACAACAATAGTTGCTTAATTACCACTGACCATAGTGGCTAAATACCACTAAGGCATGTCGTTTGGTGGCTTTGTAATTTACCACCTCTCATTTTTATTTTTATTTTTTTTTTCACATTTTTGGTGGGATAGTGGCATTTTTTACGATTTAATTTTCTGATCACATATATATTTGGTGTGGGTGGCTTAGTTTACAGTTCCCTGTCCAAGCACACCAGCCTATTTATAACCTTGCATTGTCGGTGAAATGCCACAGACTTACCAATATTGTGGTTCAAATTTGTTATCAAGAAAATTCCTAATTGGCAACCTTTCCCATCTTAGATAATTCTCCTATTTGCTTACTGTTGAGAATTAATGTAGATTCCCCGATTAAGCCCGCAAGACCATTGATCAAGGAATTTAATTGAGACAAGAAAAATAAAAGACGAAGACGAATTTAACGGACTGTCAAAGCTTTCCACTATATGATTAAAGTCGCTACAACCATACAGAATTTTCACTCACCAAAACCCATCCCCCAAGTATTACAAGAAAAATATAACAAGCTTTATCGCATCTACCAATTTCTACCCTTTGCCTAACCAGCGAAGAATTAAAGAAATCTCAAGACGCTAAGCTACTATTTTTCTTCACAAGACTCTCT